>BOPN01000066.1:275300-277800 GCA_017312705.2 Penaeus japonicus
ATTACTAATCACTTCTCAGTTGTATCTACGACCTTTTGTTGCATCACCGACATCTTGAGGTCCGCTGCAATAACGTCAGATTTTAAATTTAAATGAAACATTGATATCATTTATCCTCTTATCCTTCCGTCGCGAACCAAACTGAATACAACAAATAAAACAAATGAAGAACAAGAACAAAAGGAACAAAATCAGCAAACGTGGATAGCAACCCAACACAGAACATCTCTAGAAATAGAACAAGTAAAAAAGAACGTTTAGTAAACTCCCCAAAAAAGAACAAAAGGAATAAATGCCAAGACATATATATATATACATTCATACATACATACATATGTAAGTATATTTAAGTATATATGTATGCACATACTCAAATAATACAACCAAAACATGCATACAAAACAAAAGATCCCATAAACACATCCTTCTTCAAATCGAAATCCTAAAACCGTAAATACATAATCCAAAGATTAAAAAAAAAAAAAAAAAAAAAAAAAATAAATAAATAAATATATATATATATATATATATATATATATATATATATATATACATACATACATACATACATACATATATATATATATATATATATATATATATACATACATACATACATACATACATACATATATATATATATATATATATATATATATATATATATATATATATATATATATATACATATATATATATATATATATATATATATATATATATATATATATATATATATATATATATATGAGAGAGAGGGGGGGCAGAGAGTGAGAGTTAGAGAGAGAGAGAGAGAGAGAGAGAGAGAGAGAGAGATAGAGAGAGAGAGAGAGAGAGAGAGAGAGAGAGAGAGAGAGAGAGGAGAGAGGAGAGAGGAGAGAGGTGAAAGGAGAGAGAGAGAGAGAGAGGCGAGTTAGGAAGAGATAGATAGATAGATAGAAAGAGAAATAGAGAGATTGATAGATAGATAGAGTAAGAGAGAAAGAGAGAGAGAATTAGAGAGACAGAGAGAGAGAAGAGGAGAGAGTTAAAGAAATAGATAGATAGATAGATAGAAAAAGAGAGAAAAAAAATACCCCCCAGAAAATTTAACATTTCTAAAAAAAAGAAAGAAAAAAAAAAAAAAAACATCATCTCAATAAACGCGCTTCAAGCAGAACCGTCTTCCTGTTGCAAGACATGCAATGACAATCTTCGGAGAAAGGATCATGTGCAAGAATCCCACGATGAATACGGTGATCAAGTAAAACGGAGGCAACCTTTTAGTGACCTTCGTCTTGGTATTATTAAGCTTGCGTTCGCGGCAGAGAAGTTGGAATTAAGGTATATGAAGTGGGCGGGGCATTGGAGGGAAGGAGGGGGAGAGAGAGAGGGGGAGAGAGAGAGAGGGAGAGAAAGAAAGAGAGGGAGAGAGAGAGAGAGAGAGAGAGAGAGAGAGAGAGAGAGAGAGAGAGAGAGAGAGAGAGAGAGAGAGAGAGAGAGAGAGAGAGAGAGAGAGAGAGAGAGAGAGAGAGAGAGAGAGGAGAGAGAGAGAGAGAGAGAGAGAGAGAGAGAGAGAGAGATAGAGAGAGAGAGAGAGAGAGAGAGAGAGAGAGAGAGAGAGAGAGAGAGAGAGGGGGGGAAAGAAGGGGAGAGGGCGAGAAAGAGAGATAGAGGGAGGGAGGGAGGGAGAGAGAGAGAGAGAGAGAGAGAGAGAGAGAGAGAGAGAGAGAGAGAGAGAACTAAAAGGGTAGGAACAAAAGGGAAAAGTGCGATAAGTGAGTAACAGAGTCAAAAAGATTTTCTATTTGTGTTAAAGCCGTTCTAGGTATAAATAAATCTTACTAACAGTAATCAATACAATCCTTATACTCATACCCTATTAGACATTATAAACCTTCTTTAACTTTATCAGTTTTACGCAACCCTATCTCAGATCTTCAACAAATTAAAGGTTAACATCGAACAGGTGATTCTGTCTAAGGCGTTGGTTCGAGATCAGGCTAAAAAATATAGCAAATACAGTATCTAAGGTAACGCCTCTGCACTTGGAGCTGCGTTCGCATAGTAATTTGAAGATCCGGATTCGGACTCACTCCCATCGTCTCTCAAGTATTCCTTGTTTACCCATTTCTCTAATAGGTACTTGGCCAAATTGTTGTGATGATGGTTGTTGGGTTGTTGTTGGGAATCACGTAAATTGAAAAGAAATATCATCGACTGCGTTAGCAAACCGTAAAGAGTTTAGAGCCATTGTCCAAATATACAAGATTTTTTTTTCATCCATTCTCGGGTAATATTAAAGTTCAAGGTGTAGAACATCTGTTTGTTTATGCAGCTAGAATATAAAACAGGTTATGATATGGATATAGATACATATACATTTATATGTACACACACAAACATCTCTCCCTTTCTTGTCTCTGTTTAATCTCTCTCTTTCTCTTTCGGTCTCTCTCTCTCTCTCTCTCTCTCTCTCTCTCTCTCTCTCTCTCTCTCTCTCTATATATATATATATATA
>BOPN01000066.1:305300-307800 GCA_017312705.2 Penaeus japonicus
CTTGTTGCAAATAACCTACAGACTGAACACGGTGGCGAAGGTACGTATTACGGGGAAGGTATGTGTAAACACGAGATTGGTATCATTACTCTGAAACCGATGATGCTCCCCTTTGTTTGTCCAATATCTAAGTTTTTTTTTTTTTTTTTTTTTTTTTTTTTTTTTTTTTTTTTTTTTTTTTTTTTTTTTTTTTTTTTTTTGTTCTTGACGACTTCGTGTGATGAGATATTATTATGATGATAGTCTTGATATATAATACATATGATATGGGAATGTACTGTGTTTATGTATGTACCTGTACAGGCACGTCACCATGTATGTATGTGTGTATCTACGTAAGGATCTATGAATGGATGTATGTATGCACGCAAGTATTTATATCTGTATTCATCAATGAATGTAAATGATGTATGCACGTATGTATGTATTAACGTGTGTACATGCATGTATATATGTATACACGTATGCATATATGTGCAAATGTTCACCTATATATATAGACTTGAACACCAAAAAGCAGCTAAATATGTAAACGATTCGAATCAACAACTACAAACCGCAGCCCAGACTCGCCAAAGCCACGACCAGAGAGAGATTACCGAGATGCTTTGCAACCTGCCAATCAATCCTCTCTAATCGCATCTTGCAGACCTGATAGGAAACGTCATTCTTAACATTGTCCCAAACCGGTTAAAAAAATTAACAAAAAACAAAGATATTTTTATTTGCGACGTCTCAGAAATCTGGATTGATTGCTTTCATTAACTTTTTTTTTTTTAGAAGCAATTCTGAAATGTCTTGATGTCATTTATGCAAGCGGGTTGTTGCTAGGTTGTCTAGCAATGTCAAGTTTGAATATATCAGAGGTCAGAAGACGAGGAATCTATAAATAAGTTTATGTGGTTTTTGACTCCATGTTCAAGAAAGGTATGTCCTTACGTTGTTTGTTTATTTATTTTTTTATTCTTTTTTATCGATTTTGAAGAAATTTCCCTATAAATTCAGGAACTCCATGTCGACCAGTATAATTATTGTGTTAATGACAATGATACTAATGATAATGATAGCAATGAAAATGATAATTATAACAATGATAATAATAATGATAATAATGATAAAGACGATAGTAATAATAAAGACTATGATAATATTGATAATGATGATAGGAATAAAGATAATGATGACAACAATTATAATAATAACGATATTATTCATAATTATGATAATAATAACTATAATGATAACAAAAATGATACTAATAATAATGATAATAATAATAAAATACTAATAATAATAATAATAATAACAATCCTCCTCATCATCAGCTATCATCATTGTCATCATCATCACATCATCAGCAGCAGCAGCAAAATTATAATTACAATAACAATAATAACAACAATAATGATAAATAATGATCATGATGATATAATAAAAAGTTATAATAACAATAATAATGATAATGACAGTGGTCATAATGATGATAATAATAATAATGACAGTGGTCATAATGATGATAACAATAATAGTGATCATAATGATTTAATGGAACTTGGATTTTTTTCTTCATCAAAATTTTGCCTAAGCATTAAAAAAGAGAAAGGGGACGAGGAGATAGAGAAAAAGAATCGAGAGGAAGAAGAGAAGAAAAGAGAAAATACATGAGAACAGAAGGAGGGTAGGGGAGGGAAGAAGGAGTGGGGGGGGGGAGGTGAATGGAAATGAAGTGAACGAAAGAGGAGAGACATGAAGAGAATAGGGAAGAAGAGCAGAACGAAAAAAAAATAAAAGAGAGGATTCGAAAACGGAGGAGAAGACACAGAAAGAAGAAGAATTAGACATAAAATGGAAAGAATGAAAAGCGAAGAGTAGACACGTGAAAGAAAATAGAAAGAGAGAGAGAGAGAGAGAGAGAGAGAGAGAGAGAGAGATAATGAGATAAAGAGAGAGAGAGATAAACCAAACCGAAAAGAAAATAGATGAAGAGAGAGAGAAAGAAAGAAGAGAGAATGGAAGAAAATGGTAAAATGAAGAAGAGGAAGACATGAAAAGACAAAATAACACAGACGAGAAGAAACCAGTCGACGAGGAGGAGGAAAAAGTAGAGACAATAAAAAAAAGGAATAGAAAGAGGCAAAAAAAAAAAAAAAAAAAGACTGACTACATATTCTCAAACGTTAGTTGTATGTGTGTAGAGACACGTATCTCTCCATAATTGAACGCGCGCGTGCAAGTCCCCGCAATCTTACACGTCTACATCAAGAACGTATGTACAGATCGTTGTAAAATGTGTACGTGTGAACGTTCATCTATCAATTGCATCCTGGTGAGAGCACAACATCTCATCACCATGATAATTTGCATCTTATCATTCTCTCTCTTTGAAGATATTTATAGAATCAGACAAAAGCGAAGCGCACACAATAGCCCGCACGGAGTTATTGCACATGACAATCGATCAGGGAGACTAATGGACGGGAAAAAAGCGCAATTCACGCAC
>BOPN01000066.1:315300-317800 GCA_017312705.2 Penaeus japonicus
AGAGAGAAGAGAAATGGAAAGAGAGAGAGCGAGAACGAGAGAGAGAGCGAGAGAGAGAGAAATAGAGAGAGAGAGAGAGAGATAGAGAGAGAGAGAGAGAGAGAGAGAGAGAGAGAGAGAGAGAGAGAGAGAGAGAGAGAGAGAGAGAGAGAGAGAGAGAGAAAGGGAAAGGGAAAGAGAAAGAGAAAGAGAAAGGGAAAGAGAGAGAGCGAGAACATGAGAGAGAGCGAGAGAGAGAGAGAGCGCGCGCAGAACGAGTTGCGACGCCCTATGAGCCAACTTCGGCCGGACACTGAAGACTTCCCGAAAAACTCCCGAGAAAATTTGCCTTTTTCTCTCGGCGGTTTCATGACTTCAAACTGTCCAGTCACGCGATGCCATTGTGTTTGCTCACGGATTGAGGGCGTCTGTGGCGTCTGCCTTTTGTGAAGAGCATTACCGTTCCTCTTTGGCAATTAGTCGCCCATTCTATGTTGCTTTTAATGATATGAAGATGTCTCGTCTCTGTCATTTACTTGATATATATATATATATATATATATATATACCCCTTTTTTCATCCCTTTTCCTCCTCCCCCTTTTTTTCATCCCTTTTCCTCCCTCCCCCTTTTTTCATCCCTTTTCCTCCCTCCCCCCCTTTTTTCATCCCTTTTCCTCCCTTCCCCCTTTTTTCATCCCTTTTCCTCCCTTCCCCCTTTTTTCATCCCTTTTCCTCCCTTCCCCCTTTTTTCATCCCTTTTCCTCCCTTCCCCCTTTTTTCATCCCTTTTCCTCCCTTCCCCCTTTTTTCATCCCTTTTCCTCCCTTCCCCCTTTTTTCATCCCTTTTCCTCCCTTCCCCGCTTTCATCCCTTTTCCTCCCTTCCCCCTTTTCATCTTTTCTCACCCCCTTTTTCATCCCTTTTCCTCCCTCCCCCTTTTTTCATTCCTTTTCCTCCCTTCCCCCTTTTTTCATCCCTTTTCCTCCCTTCCCCCTTTTTTCATCCCTTTTCCTCCCTTCCCCCTTTTTTCATCCCTTTTCCTCCCTTCCCCCTTTTTTCATCCCTTTTTCCTCCTTCCCCCTTTTTTTCATCCCTTTTCCTCCCTTCCCCTTTTTTTTATCCCTTTTCCTCCCTCCCCCCTTTTTTCATCCCTTTTCCTCCCTTCCCCCTTTTTTCATCCCTTTTCCTCCTCCTTTTTTCATCCCTTTTCACTCCTTCCCCCTTTTTTCATCCCTTTTCCTCCCTTCCCCCTTTTTTCATCCCTTTTCCTCCCTTCCCCCTTTTTTCATCCCTTTTCCTCCCTTCCCCCTTTTTTCATCCCTTTTCCTCCCTTCCCCCTTTTTTCATCCCTTTTCCTCCCTTCCCCCTTTTTTTCATCCTTTTCACTCCTTCCCCCTTTTTTCATCCCTTTTCCTCCCTTCCCCCTTTTTTCATCCCTTTTCCTCCCTTCCCCCTTTTTTCATCCCTTTTCCTCCCTTCCCCCTTTTTCCTCCCTTTTCCTCCCTTCCTCCTTTTTATATCCCTTTTCCTCCCGCTTCCCCCTTTTTTCATCCTTTTCCTCCTTCCCCCTTTTTATATCCCTTTTCCTCCCTTCCCCCCTTTTTTCATTCCTTTTCCTCCCTTCCCCCTTTTTATATCCCTTTTCCTCCTTCCTCCTTTTTCATCCCTTTTCCTCCCTTCCCCCTTTTTTCATCCCTTTTCCTCCCTTCCCCCTTTTTCATCCTTTTCCTCCCTCCCCCTTTTTTTGCATCCCTTTTCTCCTTCCCCCTTTTTCATCCCTTTCCTCCCTTCCCCTTTTTTATCCCTTTTCCTCCCTCCCCCTTTTTCATCCTTTTCCTCCCTTCCCCCTTTTTTTCATCCTTTGCCTCCCTTCCCCCTTTTTCATCACTTTTCCTCCCTTCCCCCTTTTTTCATCCCTTTTCCTCCCTTCCCCTTTTTTTCATCCTTTTCCTCCCTTCCCCCTTTTTTCATCCCTTTTCCTCCCTTCCCCCTTTTTTCATCCCCTTTCCTCTTCCCCTTTTCATCCCTTTTCACTCCTTCCCTTTTTTTTATCCCTTTTCCTCCCTTCCCCCTTTTTTTCATCCTTTTCCTCCTTCCCCCTTTTTTCATCTCTTTTCCTCCCTTCCCCCTTTTTTCATCCCTTTTCCTCCCTTCCCCTTTTTTCTCCCTTTTCCTCCCTTCCCCCTTTTTCCATCCCTTTTCCTCCCTTCCCCTTTTTTTCATCCTTTTCCTCCCTTCCCCCTTTTTTCATCCCTTTTCCTCCCTTCCCCCTTTTTTCATCCCTTTTCCTCCCTTCCCCTTTTTTTTATCCCTTTTCCTCCCTCCCCCCTTTTTTCATCCCTTTTCCTCCCTTCCCCCTTTTTTCATCCCTTTTCCTCCCTTCCCCCCTTTTTATATCCCTTTTCCTCCTTCCTCCTTTTTCATTCCTTTTCCTCCTTCCCCCTTTTTATATCCCCTTTCCTCCCTTCCCCCTTTTTTCATCCCTTTTCCTCCCTTCCCCCTTTTTTCATCCCTTTTCCTC
>BOPN01000066.1:392800-395300 GCA_017312705.2 Penaeus japonicus
ATTTTGTCTTTTGTATAAAGCAAAAGCAATGTTATACGTGGATAACAAAACGCCTCCAAGAGGATAGCCACTGCACGTACACACGCGAGCAAGAAATGATCTACTTGGCAGCATTTCACCTTTCCCTATTAAGAAATGCGCTTTACCCTTTACTCTTTAAACTTTACCCTTTCCTTCTTCTTTTTTCTTTTCCAAGTCTTCGGCCTCTTTTTGCCGATAAGTCTGAGTACGACTTGACTTTGCGTTTCGCTCGATGCTGGAACACATGTCTATCAGCTTTTTGTGATTCAAAGTCATATTCAAAGATTTTTGTTGACGATTTTGATTACTACTTAAATTATAGCATATGGATTGACACAGAATACGTAACATAGGTATGTTAATTACACTACACAAAGACCTTTGTCGACGATTTCGCTTCATTTGAGTCTAATAAGTAACGTTTACTCTCTATGATTTCCAGTGAGTCACAAACAATAAGTTTCCGTTATGTTATTTTCTTTCATGCTCATGGAACACAATTTCTATGCTGCTCGACAGAAAGAGAAATGCAACCAGGAATGCCTCGCTCATGCTGCCTCTGGCACTCCCATCTCGGAGAAACTGGAGATTCTTAGCATTTATAGATACAGGGATATGTCGTCACCATTGCGTGCATGCGATACGTTTATGGCAGTGTGTGTAGTCTTTTACGATCTTTCTGGTGGCGCAAGAAAGGTAGTTATAAAAAAAACAAACCTTCATGGTTGGTTGTTTTATATCTGTGATATTTATTTTTTTCGCTACACATTCAAGTATGAAATAAGAAAAAAAAATGCGCATTTTATTGGTACGTGTAGATTTTATTGGAAAACGGAGATTACGCAACAGCGGGCAGGGTGTAGCCGCGAAGGGTTGGCAGAGCCGGGTGTGATGCAGAACCGGGCCATCATAAGTCCCAATGCAAGGCAGGCATGTGGATAGGGTGTGGTTGGGTGTGCGTGTGTGTGGGGGGGGGAGGGAGTAAGGACGGGGACGAAGGAGGAGAGCCACTAAAATCACCTGATGGTCAAGGATGAGGGTACTGAGAGTGGAGTTACGAAGGACAAACTTGAAAACAAATCACGACACAGAACCAAGAATGACACAAGAAAACAACACCAACAAAAAAGGGGAAAAAATCAACCTATCTACATCCTTAAAAAAAAAAAAAAAAAAAAAAAAAAAAAAAAAGACTAAGACTCATTCCTACGACGACCTCCTGCAAGGTGAAGCCCGATAACAAGTCGTCGTCGAGAAGGAGCTTATGTAAGGCATAGGTGGTCCCCCTTTTGACTCCGCGGAACTTGTGACCTTTAAGGAGGACAGGTCCGGGAGAGTCCGAGGCGGGGGATGCGCGAAGGACTCTGAATGCTGTGGATGTTGAGAAGGATGAATGTTACGAATGTTAAAGAAGTCAGGTAACGAAGAGAGTGTACAGAGGGGGGGGGGGGGTATGGAAAGTATATATTTTTTTCTGTGAAATTAACTATTTAATCATGATGATATTTACTTTTGTTTATATGTAGTTGTAGATGATGTGTGCGTTTGAATACACAAGCTATTTATGATATTGATAATGGTAATTATGAAAAAAAAGTATGTATACATATTTATATTTATACATACATACATACATATATATATATATATATATATATATATATATATATATATATATATATATATATATATATATATATATTGATAGTAATGATGGCTTTGATTTGTTTTTACTGAAAGGATAAAGAATGATTCCAAAGAAGGTATTACATTTTAGAAAGAGTAATGCAGATGTAATGTGATGTAATATCACATTGAATGAGAAGTTCAAGATATACTAGCTTTCTAGTTGCGATATCTTTTTACAACTAAAACTTACTAAAAATATGTTAATGATAACCAGCTGTATGCTTAAAAAGACAAACGTAACAGTCCCAGTGATTGCATATACATTGTATATACAATGATCTATGCTACAGTCCATGCTAAATCATAGCTATTTATCAAATATATTGCAATGACCAACGTAAACCTTTTGATTCTTGGTTATTCTTATTTCTTTTTCACGTTATAAACAAGGTTATATATATCCACGTCACAGTTTTATATTATGTAAAGCTAAAAAAGGTAATTAATCAGTATTACGATGAAGTACTAATAACTGTTTGCAAAGGGAGTCAGAGGATAGTGCAAATTTAATGATTGTAGTGATACTAGCAAAAGCGGTAGTACTGGCATTATTTCTTATGAAACTATTAATCACAGGCGATATTGTTACAATGTTTTTAACAATTATGAAGATAATTTTGATATTCATAATCACGATAATGATGTTGATAATTATATATATGATAATCATGGGGATGATAATGATAGTAATAATAATAAGGATAATAAAGATAATGATGATGATGACATATCATAGAATAATAGTAATCTTGATAATGATGATAAGAATTATGATAGAAATATAACAGTA
>BOPN01000066.1:397800-402800 GCA_017312705.2 Penaeus japonicus
TCTAAAAAAAAAAAAAGAAAAAAAAACCGCACACCACACTTTCCGTATGAATGGTTCAAAGTTTCCTAACAGGTTCAACCTTATCTCACTATCTCGGCGCTCCGATGTGCACTCGGCTAAACCTGACACTTTCTATCACTCGAGTCCGGCGGGGAATTCCCTTGCAGTCCGGTCTCGGGATAATGCAAGATTATTAGAGGTCTCGGGATAATGCAAGATTATTAGAGGTCTCGGGATAATGCAAGATTATTAGAGGTCTCGGGATAATGCAAGATTATTAGAGGTCTCGGGATAATGCAAGGTTATTAGAGGTCTCGGGATAATGCAAGATTATTAGAGGTCTCGGGATAATGCAAGATTATTAGAGGTCTCGGGATAATGCAAGATTATTAGAGGTCTCGGGGCAATGGAAGCGGAAACTTCAGCGAGTTTGGGCTGGCGTTTGCATTACTGCACAGCTGCTCTTATTGCTGTACGCCCTGGAATTACTCTTTATTGCGTTACGATTATTAACATTATTATTTTTATTGTTGTTGTTGTTGTTGTTATTGTTGTTATTCTTCTTCTTACGATTATAAACATTATTATTTTTATTGTTGTTGTTCTTCTTCTTACGATTATAAACATTATTATTTTTATTGTTGTTGTTGTTGTTATTCTTATTATGATTATTATTATTTATCTTTTATTTTTTTTTATCATTATTATCATTATTATTATTATTATTATTGTTATCATCATTATTATCATTATTATTATTATCATTATCATTATTATCATTATTTTCATTGTTATCATTATCATTATTATTATTAATATCATTATCATCATTATTATAGTAATAATTATTATTATTGTTTTATTATTATTATCATTATCATTATTATTGTTATTATTGTTGTTATAATTCTTATAATTATTATCATTATTATGATTACTTTTATCATCATTTTTTTATCATATCATATTATTATCATTATTATTATTATCATCATGATCATTATTATCATTATTATTATCATCATTATCATTATCATAATCATAATTATCATAACCAGGTCTAACTGCTACAATAGCGGTAGGCCTGGAGTATTACAGCATCTCATCTATCATTATTATCATCATCATCATTATTATATATTTTTTTTTACTTTTATCACTATTATTAATACCTTTATCACCATTATCATTATCTTCATCATCATTATCATTACCTTACTAATATCATGAACGTCATTACCGTTATTGTTATTGTTGTCATTGTTATTACTGGGTCACTATCATTGTCATTATCATCATCATCATTATTGCCATCATCATCATTGTCATTATCATCAATATCATTATTGCCATTATCCTCATTATCATTATCAATATCATTATTGCCATTATCATCATTATCATTATCATCATTATCATTATTGCCATTATCATCATTATCATTATCATCATTATCATTATCATTATCATCATTATCATTATTGCCATTATCATCATCATATCATTATTTTCGTACCATCATCATATCATTATTTTCGTACCATCATTACGATTGTAATATTCTTTGATGTCATTATTGTCATTGTTATCATTGTTTTTATCATCATTATTATTATAATTACAGTTATTATTATCATTATTATCATTATAGTTATTGTTTTCATTGTTATTATGATTACCATTATTGATATAATGATGATGATAATTATCCTCATTATCATGATTATGATTATTATAACCATTATTACCATTAGTATTATCATCATCATTGCTACTATCCTTATCATCATCACTACTATCATTGTCACTACTGTTATAATTATCTTTATCATCATTACCATTATTATCATCATTTCCATAACTATTACTATTATTACTTTGATTATACTATTGATACAAGCAAATATCTATAATCATTCAGCCATTTCTCATCCACCGTCCGTGTTTCTTTCTAATATAAGATTTTAGATAAAGAAAATATTGTTATTTTTGAAACAACGGAAAATAATAATTGAACAAACATGAAAAAGAACAAAGAGACAAAAGAACATCGGAAGAACCCAAAGGAAGAAAAACAAAATAGCATCGGGAGGAACAAAAGAAAAAATAAAACAAAAATTATAAACTATCGAATTGGATCGTTTAGGGAGGCTACGCGAAGACATAATTCGATCCTAAAAATGGAGATTTTTCGATCTTTCCTTATCATTTGAGGATTTTTTTTTTTTTTTTCACGAAGCGAAAAAGATAGATAGATAAATAATAAAAGAAAGCCCGTAAATAAAAATAAATGTATATATGAACAAATACGAAGAAAATCAACGTAAAGTTAGAAAAATCGATAAAAAAAAATAGATATTTAGATATATAAAAGAAAGACAGAAAAAACAATACAAAAAGCAGATAACAGATAAACGAGTAAACAAGGGAAAGAAGAGGACGAGGGAAACCCAAGAGTCCAAGAGACCTTCGTGGACTGCGTGTCGAGCAAGACCCTGAGGAGAACCAACTCATAACGGGAGAAGGAAACCCTCTGCCCCCCCCCCCTCCTCTTTCCTTCTTTTTCTCTCCATCTCTCTTATCTATCTCTCCCTTTACCTTCTTCTTCTGTTTTTTTCTCCTTTCTTTAGATCTTTCCTTTTCCTTTTCTTTCTCTTCCTCTCCCTCTCCTCAGTTTCCCTCTCCTTACCTTCTCTCCTGGTCTCCATCTCTTCTCTCCCCCTTCTCCCTCCTCTTATTCCCCCTCTTCTTCTCCCTTTTCCCTTATCTTGATCTCTCTGTATACCTCTTCATCTCCCTCTCCCTCCCTTCCTTCTTTTTTTTCTCTAATCACTCTTCCTTCAATCCTCCTCTGTCTTCCACCTACTCTTCTTCTTTTCTTCCATTCTCTCCTTCCCTTTCTTCTTCACTCCTTCCCTCTTTTCCTTCCTTCTCTCTCTGCCTATCTATCCCTATGTCCCTCCCTTATTTTTTTCTCTTCCTTCTCTCTCTGCCTATCTAACCTTTTTTCTATTTTTTTCTCTCTTTCCCTCTTACCTATTGTTGTTGTTCTTCTCGCCTTTTCTTACTCTCTTCCTTCCCATTCTACCTTTCTCTCCTTCGTCTCCTTCTGTTCCTCTCCACCCAATCCTTATCCTCTTTCTCTTTCTTTACTTATCTCTCTCTTCTTCTCTCCTTCCCTCTTTTCCTTGCTTCTCTCTCTGTCTATCTATCCCTATCTCCCTTCCTTATCTCTTTCACTTACTTCTCTCTCTGCCTATCTTCTTCTCTCTCTCTCTTTCCCTCTTACTTTGTCTCCGTACGTATTGTTGTTGTTGTTTTTCTTTCCTTTTCTTACTCTCTTCTTTCCCATTCTACCTTCCTCTCCTTCGCCTTTTTCTCTCCAGTTCTCCTTCTGTTTCCTCTCCCCCCAAACCTTATCCTTCTTTTACTCGATTTTTCCTTCTCCTTCTCTTTCTCCCTCTCATCGTTTTCCTGCCTTATCTTTTCCTTCTCCCACTCCTTCTTTTCTTCCCTAATATTCTCCTTCTGCTTCTTCTCTTTCTCTCGTAGCTTTTCCCTTTTTTCTTACGATATTATCCGTTCTTCTATTTTGCATTTATTCTCTCTTTCCGGCTCTCCCATTCCTTTTCTTCCTCTCTTCTCCCTTCTCTCCTTATTTTTCATTCTCGTGAAGACCAATCTCTCTCTCTCTCTCTCTCTCTCTCTCTCTCTCTCTCTCTCTCTCTCTCTCTCTCTCTCTCTCTCTCTCTCTCTCTCTCTCTCTCTCTCTCTCTCTCTCTCTCTCTCTCTCTCTTTCTCCATTTATGTCTGTCTGTCTGTCTCTCTCTCTCTCTCTCTGACGAATTACAGTCATCAATATAATTTTGATAACGTTTGTGGATGTAAGATTTAAAAAGAATAAAATGCTTGATTTAAGGGATTGGTTTTGATTATCGTTGTTGAGAATTTTCAATAAAGTCTTTATTATTAGAGATATTAATCAATTCATTAAAGATCCAGTTGTTCACGCACATACACACACACAAACACACAAACACACACATAAAGAGACATTAGTGCCGATAACATATATATAATATAAATAAATCAAGGGATAAAACGCTAAAAAAATGGAATAAGAGGAAAAGACGAGGAGCTTTTCCGGGCAATGTAGAAAAACGTTTCTTATAATTTTCTATATAATGAGAATAATTATGAAGGCACAGCGTTTTTTTTTTTTTTTTTTTTTTTTTTTTTTTTTTTTTTTTTTTTTTTTTTTTTTTTTTTTACTTTAGGCGAAAACATACATCTCTTTCTTTATCTGTCTTTCTCTCTCTCTATCTATCTCCCCCCCCCCCTCTCTCTCTCTCTCTCTCTCTCTCTCTCTCTCTCTCTCTCTTTCTCTCTCTTTCTCTCCCTTTCTCTCCCTTTCTCTCTCTCTCTCTCCCTCTCCCTTCTTTCCCCCTCTCTATCCTCCCCTCCCATCCCTCTTCCCCTCCCTCCTCCCTCTATCCCTCCCTCCCTCCCCTCTCCTTCCCCCTCTCTATCCCTCCCTCCCTCCTCTCCTTCCCCTCTCTATCCCTCCCTTTGCTAGTCTTTATCCCTATTTTTATTATCTTCTTTTTTTTTACATCTATTTCCTTCCTTCTTCTTTCTTTCTACGTCCTTCTTGTGGTCTTTTTTTTCTTTTCTTTTCTTTCCCTTCATCTCTCTTGCATTCGTTCCTTCCTACGCTTCCTCTCCTCTGCCATCATTATCGCCTCCCTTTTTCCCTTCCCCTTCTTTCTTTTTCATTCCTTCCTCTTTACGTATCTCCCTCCTTCCTTTTCTTCCTTCCCTCTTTTCTCCTCTCCTTCTCCTCTTCTACTCTTATCCTACCCTTCCCTCTCCCTCTCCTCTCCCTCTCCTTCCCTCCCTCCTCCTCTCCCTCTCCTTCCCTCCCTCCTCCTCTCCCTCTCCTCTTCCACTCTTATCCTACCCTTGCCTTTCCCTCCCTCTCCTTCCCCTCTCTTTCCCTC
>BOPN01000066.1:407800-410300 GCA_017312705.2 Penaeus japonicus
TTCAAAACTTTCTGGAAGATGTTGTAACCAGCACCAGTGTTGTTGAGTTCATTGGATAGTGGAATCAAAGAAATACGAAAAGGAGAGGAGAAAGTGAGTCTTCTTGGAAAATTCCACGCTTGATCTTGTAGCGTTAGATTCACCTACCCCTTCATTATGGGACAGAAACAATTTGGTGTGCCACTTTGACATACTGTTTCGGAGAAAGTTTGAAATAACAGGGGAGATTTTGTAAAGCTCCAAACTGCATAAGAATCAGTCCATTGTGGGACACTATCAAAAGCCTTCCGATAATCAATCCATGCTGTACTAAGATTTTTGTGGTGAGTTTTACAGTTTTCTAAAATCATGCGATTAATCAGAAGTTGGTCTTTACAACCATAAGAATTACGTTTACAGCCTTTCTGTTCATTTGGTAACATTTGATTTTCTTCGAGGAAATTGTACATTCTATCAGTAATTATTGATGTCAAGGTTTTGTAAATAGTGTTAAGACAGGTTATTGGTCTATAATTCTTTGGGTTTTCCGTTCCTTGGGTTTTAGGCAGAAGATACGTTACTCCCTCAGTAAGCCAGTCAGGAATAGATTCTGGTTGATCAATAATGTCATTCAGCAGGTGGCAGGGGTTGTGGAGTTCAGACAGTACATTTAGCCAGAAATTGAGGATCTTGTCCTTCTGGAGACTTCCACTTGCGATTTGCCTAAAGCAACCTCAGGCTCTTTCACAGTTATCTCTACCCAGTCCTGTTGTTCAACCTCTCTCATTCTTTCCTCTTCTCTACCTAGCCAAGGTGTTTCAGCGTTAAGCATCTTCTCTTTACCCCATATATCTTTCCAAAAGTCTTCTACCTTATCCATTTCAGGTGGATCCTAAATATCAATTTTATTTTTGCCTATTTCTCTATAAAATTTCTTAGCATCTGTCTTGAAGATTTTGTTTTGCCTATAAAACTTTGTTCTCTTATCATATCTTCTGAGTCGTTGTGCTTTCAATTGCATCTTTTGAGTGTTGGTTTCTTTTGCTATTTCTAGGGATGCCCCATCTGTGATGTTGTTCTTTTTCATAATGGTTTTTGCCTTTCTTGTTTTCACATTTGTTCCTTTCAACATTTCATCAAGAATTGATATTTCCGCTCGCAGAGAATCAATTTCTTTTTGGTTAACCTTCCATTTTGGGGGCTTATTGGTATTGTATTGTCTCTTTTTCTTCACTTTGACGCCTAATTCAGAAGTTATCACTTTGGCAGTAGAATAGAAAAGATTGTTGATGGTATTCAAATCTTTTCCTATATGTTTAATGACTTCCTTTAGAGCAACATTATAAAGTTTAATCATCTCATTTGCTTTAGAGTTCAGAGTGATTTTTGGAAGGTTCTCTCTCGTGGTCATCTCAGTCAGATCTACTACGCTCATTTCTCTGATGATGTTTTGATATGCTTCTTCAATTTTCTCTCTATTTCTCTCTTGGTAGGCGTCATTTTGGTTTTCTTCTCTTGCTAAAGGGTCTCCACCATTTCTAACTACATTGACTATACTTTCGATTTGGTCAGGGCTCAAATTGACAAGGTTCACCCTCAGCTCACCTGCTCTCTCTACTACATTATCATCGTCAAAAATTCCAGTTCCTCTAGGCTGTTCTGCAATCTCAATACGGACTTGCTCTATTTGAGCATCAGTAAGTCGTTTGTTGTTGATAATGTCACGTCGTACATTTCCGAGCTTGCCAGCATCAATATTGGTTCTAAATTCAGGACCTACAATTTCTCTCCAATTTTCATAAGTATCCTGAGTAACATTTCCCATTGGTCTTAACTGGGCTGTGAAAAAAGCTCTTAGAACGTTTCGATAATCCTCAATGGACCATTTGTTTCTTTTAGCTTTTTGGTTGGTAATCACTGCCGGTTCAGGGTTAGGGATATCCTGGTTCTGATCACCTGGCAGATCATCTTGAGAGGAGTCAGACTCAGTAGCATATTTTTCGACCTCAGGCGAGTCTGGCCCTGAGGGACGCGCTCCTTGGTGAACCGCGCGACGAGCGATGCGGGATGATTTGTTTCTACGGGTTCCCATTTATGAAAAAGGTTGCATTTTTACCTTACTACCAAGGGGTTTATGTAAGGTTTTCCTTCCCTAGTGTTTTTATCGAAACACCATCTCTAGGTCAGGTATTCCGCCCTGGACACCAATCCAGTATTTAAGACCTCGGCTGAGACTCCCTGGGCGGGTTTATTATCATTATTATTATTGTTATTATTATCATTATTATCATTATTATTATTATTATCATTATTATTATTATTATCATTATCATTATTATCATTAGTGTTGTTATTATTATTATTAATTTATTCATCTATTTTTTTTTTTTTGGGGGTGGGTGCAGTTTAAGTGATTTTATAAGTATTGCTATAAGTATCTATAAAAGTATTTCTATAAGTGTTTTATAAGTTTTACTATAAGTACTGTAAGTATTTTACGAAAGTTTCAATAGTTTTAATA
>BOPN01000066.1:425300-427288 GCA_017312705.2 Penaeus japonicus
TATGTGTGTGTGTATGTATGTGTATATATATATATATATATATATATATATATATATATATATATATATATATATATATATATATATATATATATATACGTATATATATATATATATATATATATATATATATATATATATATATATATGTGTTAGTGATGTATTATTGATGTGTGTGTGTGTGTGTATGTCTGTGTGTTTGTGTGTTTTTTTTTATACATAAATACAAACAAAAAAGATATTCATATTCAAATACACGCACAAACAAATATATATCTACATCTAATTATCCTTCTATCTCTCTCTCTCCATCTCTCTCTCTCTCTCTCTTTCTCTCTCTCTCTCTCTCTCTCTCTCTCTTCTCTCCCTCTCTCTCTCTCTCTCTATATATATATATATATATATATATATATATATATATATATATATATATATATATATATATATATATATATATATACATATATTTATATATATATATATATATATATATATATATATATATATATATATATATATATATATACATATATATATACATATATTTATATATATATATATATATATATATATATATATATATACATATATATATACATATATTTATATATATATATATATATATATATATATATATATATATATATATATCGCCCTATCTTAAAATCTGAAAGAAGATGTCCATGATGATGTTTAAAGATGACAAGGTTGAAATGGAAAAGGTCAGGGATTTTCACTTGTCCGAATTAACAGTTAACTTTTATAGTGTTTGAGACAAATTATTAAGTGTATCAGAAGAAAAAGACATATAGAAAAAAACTAGATGATACGCAAGCAGTTAGAAAAAAATAAATAAGTAAATAAAAAATAAAAAATAAAAAATTATAGTCAAGTATTTCGAATGACTGAAGAGAGATTGATGGAATGTCTCCTCGTTTATTTTATGTTTATTTAATTTTCTGTTTATCTTATTTTCTGTTTATTATATCTTATGTTTATTTTATTTCGTGTTTACTCTAATCTAAAGTTTATTTCAACATGATACAGGTCTGTAACCTAAGAAAATCGTTATAAATACAACGAATGCATAGAAATATCCGAATACAATATGGACGTAAAAAATAATGACATATCTGATATTTGATTATAATTAATATAAGTCTACACATATTTCTGGAGCTGAGAGAGAGAATGAGAGAGAGAGAGAGAAAAGAAGAAAGAGGGAGAGAGAGAGAGAGAGAGAGAGAGAGAGAGAGAGAGAGAGAGAGAGAAAGAGAGAGAGAGAGGTATGTGTGTATATATATAGTTCAGCTGCTCACGAACGGTAAGATAATGGAACTTGTAATATATATCCATAACGGAAAACCATTTTCTTTTTCTCGAGTATTATGTCTAAAGTCTTATCTCTTTCCAATGATCTGCTTTAGTTCACGAAGGCCACGGATTCAAAACGCTGCTCGAGCGCTCTTCATCAAGCGAAACCTGAAGTATGTTTCACAGAGACGAGACATCACAGCCACGAAACGACACAAATACAAAACATTCCTCCTCGCAGCAGCGTAATAGATGGTAATGCAGAAATGTTGCAAAAACGATGCATCACACTGACGAAGAATAACAGATCCGATATATTACAGTCGCAAAGCATAAGAAACTCGACGCGTTTAAGACCAAAGATTTTTACGTTACAGTTCCTTAGTCATAAGCCTTGCTAATTACCGTGATAGCATCTGTTCTTGATCGATCAGCTGAGGGTTATTAGCGATCCAGCTGGCTTCTGATCTCTTCATGAGGCAAACGAAGCCATTTGGAGGTAATTTTATGTATCTTTGCCTCGCTCACTCCTCGTGAGTTCCTTTATATATATACAGTGTGTATATATCTATCTATATATATATATATATATATATATATATATATATATATATATATATACATATATATGTATATATATATATATATATATATATATATATATATATATATAT
>BOPN01000066.1:452691-467691 GCA_017312705.2 Penaeus japonicus
TGAATGGTCTCATGTGGCACCTACTACACTCAATCAATGTCAACAAGACAGATATCGTTGGATTTACGACGCTATCTTATGTGTGAGCCGAGATACGAGCGTTAATTGGTTTAATTGGCCAATTATTCAATTAATGAAATTGATGAAATGTTTCATCCAATAGCCAACGCAGCGATATGAAAAGCACTAAGAATTAATTTTGAGTTGAAACTGTTTTTTTTTTTTTCAGACATTAAACGTCAAATACAAGTGGTGTTGTGTGTGCAAAAATCGGCTTACCGCGTGTTACTAATGACGTCACAAATACGTCATCAAAATAAGGATACTACCTCAAAACCAGTTATTAGCAAATTCGAGACTACAACCGACATCATATCGAAAGATGAAGGCCTGGGACATCCCCGTTCTCTCACATTAAGGTTTACCGTTTTAATGTTTTTTCGCGACTTTTTCGCGTCAAAATGGTTTAAAAAGTCGCGAATATCTCAACAATGCATGGAAGCCCGGAACGTTTTGACGGCATTTTCAGAAAGTACATTAAATTTCATTTCTATGCTAGCATGATCATTTTTTCCTATCTCGAAAGTTTCATATAAAAAAATTGAGTTGAAAAACGTCTATTTTTGGATAGTTTGATTTTGGAATTCGTGATTTTAGACGTCATTATGACGTCATCACTGGCCATCAGATGTGTTTTTTCAGGACAGTTTTTGAAAGTTTGAACTTTCTTCTTTCCAATGCTGTGTTGCTAAATCGCGTATCTTTTATACTTCTCGAGATATATCATCACAAAGAGGACCCTCTTTTTGCCTAAAAATATCCTCTACCTGTATGTATATAATCGTACCCATTTTTAACAAGAACACCCTCATTTTCGGCGATTTCAGGTTGTAATAACTCGGCCGCTTTTAATCCAATCGATCTGAAATTTTGACAGTCGCTAAGTTTTGTGTACTAAATGCACGGATACTAAGTTTTAAGTAATTGACGCTGAAGTTATAAATTTCTTACCTGGAATGCTTATCCACAGAAACATATAGTAGTGGGCTGGCAAGCGGAGTTACCGGAACTTGTCCCACGACTCTCGGATCTGTACCAAACCTCACCTCCGTTTATGAGTTTCACTGACCCTTTCTCGGGTCCTCGGGCTCGGATAGCCAAGCTACCGGGGCTTGCCAGCCCCCTGATAAGATGAGTCAGCACCCATAGCTGGCAGAGGCCGGGCCGCCTTGTGCATATAGCCCGGGCGAAGCGACGTCTTCGCAAATCTGTCTGAACTGAACTATATATATATATATATATATATATATATATATATATATATATATATATATATATATATTTTTTTTTTTTTTTTTTTTTAAGATATGTATCTAACACACACACACACACACACACACACACACACACACACACACACACACACACACACACACACACACACACACACACACACACACACGCGCGCGCGCACACACACGTGCACACACGCGCACACACACGCGCACACACTTACACTCACACTCACACTCACAAGTACACACATGCACATACAGACACACACACACACATACACATACACATACACATACACATACACGCATACACACATACCACACACACACACCCTTTTTTAAGATATGTATCTAACACACACACACACGCACGCACGCACGCACACACGCACGCACACACACGCACGCACATGCTCATGTACACACAGACGCACATGCACACACATTCACACTTACACACATTGATTTACATATTATAATACTTAATATGGCACTTGTATATAATGTATTTTCTTTTTTTTAATGAAATTATTCCTTTTCAGGACTATGATAAATTTTGCCATGAGGGACGAAGTATTCAAAAGAAACTTTTACTTTCACCAAGTACCCATAGTGAGAGAAGGGGAAGCAATGGGACTACAGCCATGTTCCAACCACCCATTAGTGACATATACCTCTGTGACAAATGTGAAAATGAATTTTACAGTCTACGAGAAGTTCAGGTAAGCAGCATTATTTATTCTATAGTAATAAGAAAATGAGTTAGATATTACATGAAAGATGTATTCATCTTCTGAATGATGAATAGTATTCAGAATTCATTTTCTCCCCAGACCCATGAAAGACAGTGCCGTGGGGATACCCCAGCATCCCCAGCAGCATCATCGCCTGAACCCGAACCCACAGATGAAGATTTAGAGCCAGCTGGACAGGTACAGCTCCATGACACATTTATTCACATTAATGAGTGCACACATCCATGGGCACTTTGCAAAACATGATGAAATAGATGACCATAAATTGATATAATATTACTTCCAGGTGCCTTTTCTTGCCTACTTGAATCTTCAACCAGCTGAACATACAGGGATTAAGCCTTACATGTCTCCAAGAAAAAGAAATGCCATAAGTCCTCCTAGAAAGTTGTTTGGACCAACATATCCCAGATATGATTCAATATCTTTAAGTTCTCCTCTAGGAAAGTAAGTGTTGAGTTTACTGTATTTGCAGCAATTATTTAAGGGTTTTATATATATATGAAATTATGTATTATAGTGTATGTTATGTTTTATTTTATTATACTTATCTCTGTTTATTCATATGTATATAATTCTTCATATACACACACTCACTTAACCACCACCACCACCACACTTGTGCACACACACACTCACGTACACATACCCACTCATGCACACACATATACAAATACACACATTCACACTCATACTCATATTCATACTCATACTCATGCACACACACTCATATACACATACTCACACTCATGTACACACTCTCATGTTCACACTCATGCCCACACACACACACTCATGCTGACACACACTCATACTCACTCATGCACACTAATGCACACACACTCATGCACACACACTCATGCATGTACTCACACACACTCATATACACATACACACACTCATGTGCACACATGCACTCATGCACACACGCATACATACACACTCTTGCACATTAATGCACACACACTCATAGACACACTCATGCACACACTTATATATACACACTCTTGCACACACATACACATACACTCACACTCACACTCATGCACACACACTTGTGCACGCACTCACACTCACACACATACATACACACTCATGCTTGCACTTATGCACACGTACTCATGCACGCACACCATCTCATGCTCGCTCTCACACACACTCTAACGCACACACATACACTCATGCTCACATACACATACACATTCATACACATGCTCTCATACACACAATCATGCACACACATGCAAACATTCATGCACACACTCATGCACGCACTCATACATGCACTCTCATGCACTCACTCAAGCACACATTCTCATGCACACACTCATGCACATACACAAACACACACCGTGCACACATCCACAAACACACACCATGCACACACTCATGCACACATGCACAAACATTCATACACACATACTCATGCAAATAAACACACACACTCATGCACTCACACACACATGCACAAACACACTCATACAGACATGCACTCACGCACAATCTCATGCACTCACTCAAGCACATACACAAACACACACCATGCACACATCCACAAATACACACCATGCACACACACATGCACACACATGCACAAACATTCATACACACATACTCATGCAAATAAACACACACTCATGCACATACTCATGCACACAAAAATTCAGACACACACACACCCATGCGTGTACACACACACACACAGTCACACACACACACACACACACCCATGCACGCACATACACACACCCATGCACCCACAAACACACACATGCAACACATACCACACACACAGACACCCATGCACACACATGCACTCACGCACACACCCATGCACACACATGCACTCACACACACACCCATGCACACTCACTCACTCACTCACTCACTCACTAACTAACTAGTAGCACATGTATACATGCCTTGTCCATGTGATATTGCTTTATGGTTTTGATATTCATATAGATGAGCACTTAAACATAAAGGAGTCAAGTATTCGGACTTCCCACTGGATGAATTTTCAGATAAAATGTATTTCTTTTTATTAGTATTAATTTTGTAATTATGATGATAATTATATATAGTAATAAAAATTAAAACTTTTTATCTGAAAAGGAAAGGAAAGGGGTAAACATAGAATTTCAGGTAGCAATAGTACTTTACTCCTTGGTAACTAAGTGCTTGTTTAGCCATAAGAAAAGAAAATATATAAAACAGTACTATACTAGGCAGTGCATATTTCCAGCATCAGTGAGTATAGTACTAGTTTTACTTACAAAGTATAGTCAGATATACAAATACTGTTTGATCTGGTATGGTAGACTTTTATTTAACACTACTGCCTTTCGTTGTCAACTGCAATGGTTGGGCAAGTTTCAGAGAAAACAAAGGATTTGTAATAGATGTGAATTCTAATGCAAATGTATTTCCTATTTTCTTCCTATAGATATTTTTTATTATACCTTTTCAGTATATTATTTACCCCTATAGGTTTCTGTTGGAGAACTCAAAGTTTCGTAACAAATACCAAGCATCTCAACATCTGGTCATGAAATACGAGAGAAATCTAAGAACTACTCCTAACATGGAAAATATCTCAAGCAGAGAAAGGTATGTAATCTTATTATTATATAATAGCTTGATGTGTCTACACACACACACACACACACACACACACACACACACACACACACACACACACACACACACACACACACACACACACACACACACACACACACACACACACTCTCTTCCAGGAAATTGACTTTGAATCTTAATTGTATATAGTGTATGCAGATTTATAGCTGAGAGCTGCTTCAAATTTCTGTTTTTATTTTAATTTTTCCAGGTGCATGAACCGGTGGATTGTGGTGTGGAGGCCAAGAAAAGAGGAGCAGCCATGGGTTCACAAGTATTGTTTTACAAGTGCTCAGAAACAAGAACAGAGAATGACAATTGAGACAGGTATGACTTCTGGTCGTTATTATTTTCTTCATTAGATCAGTGGTATTGATATTGTAACACTAGTATTACTACTGCTGCTGCTGTTGTTGCTGCAGTTTTGTACAAGAAATGTATATCACCCTTATGAAAATCATCTCGTTTAAATTTCAGGCTGTAGTATATTAAGATTATATTGCAGTGTGAGTAATGTCCCTATGTTTTAATTCTTCATATTTTTCAGGTTTGAATGGAAGAAGTCGAGATTTGCTAAACAAGTGCCGGCCATGCAGAATCAAAATAAAAAGGCTACAGAAGAATTTAGTGGACTGCTATAAAAGAATAGGGCAACCTACAGTTCTCTGTATCGATCAAACAGATGATGTTCAAAGTTTGGCAATGCAACAGACTCCATCATTTATCAACAGTGTTTCTGATGAGACCTGGTTTGAACAGTGCATGTTACCAAGAACTGAAGTTAATTTAGGGGCTTCATCTTCTTTTGTAGCTGCAGGCTCAAATCTTTGGGCATCTACTTCAAATGCACTTTTTCAAGATGGATGTAGAGGGATTCAGAGACAACCAGACAATTGTATGCAGTATGCAGGTTCTCTCGGATATGATCTTACATATAGAGATAGGGTGCCTCATGGCGAAGGAGAAAAAGAACGGCCGGCTGTTCATCAGGGATCTGGCAAGTATTTATCTCACCAGTCAGAAGGAAGATGGAATCAAAATGTTCACTTTCAAGAACATCGGGATGCAGATAGCATTGACAGAGTGCATGGGTCTCATTCTGTGTTACAAGACTTCAGTTATGTTCAGACAAAAAGTAAAAAGGTTTCTTTAAGAGATGAGTGGCATAATTCTCATTCTGAAGTACAGGTAGTGAAAATATATAAAAATAATGAATCTAAATATAACAGTGACTCTAGAATCCAGAATACTAATAACCTTCCAGCCACCCAAACTGGAGTTATGCAAACTGTTAGACCTGGTGTTGTTTCTGTGCCTCAGTTATTAGAAAATGAAAGTGATAGTTTATCTTTAAATAATGCAAGTGTTAGTATTTCTAGAACAAATACACCCATTGAAATCATAGATCTCTCAAGTGATGATGATGAATCTATGAATAGTAGAAGACAGAATGAAGCAGATAATGCACCTCAACAGCTGAATGGTTTAAATTGCTATCCTCATTCAGGTGCAAAAATACCATTTTCTTCCAAACATTCCCTGCCAAAAAATGGGAATAGCCATTGGTCGTCAGAAAAAGAGTCCCACTGTGGAGCAGGACACCTAGGGGACTTGGCGATCAATGGCCAGCCTCCAAATGTCCCGCCCAACTTATCTATTTCTCCCGTCCCAGATAGTGTGTTCCTACCTTATACTGCTCCGCCTGCAATTCCAAATGAATCTGGAATTAAGCCTAACAGCCGCAAACGGAAGCATGAGAGCCTTAATGTTACCGATAGGAAAATCTTGATTTTAGATAGTTCATCCTCTAACTCCAAAACAGAATATGAAAAAATAATTAAAGAAAATGTGGGAATCAGACAGAACTCCCCATTTAGATTATGTACTCAAGAAGGCTTTCAAGATATACATGGAGAAGAAGCAGTAGTTCCAGAGGTATTGGATGGAGAGTACATCTTCAGACGTGAGTCACTAGATCAGGGATCACAAAGATTGATTATTGATGATGAAATTAGCTTTAAACCTCCACTTCATGTTGATGAAGATATTTCATTTAATATTACTGAAAGACATTTGGATATTGACAGAAGTGGAAGACAAAGAAATAGTAGTGAGTTGGAGGGAGTCTCAAAGGAAATGGGTTTATCAAAGGAAGCTAATATGAATTCTCAGGATAAGCATGTACAGTGTGTTGGAACTCCTGTTGTAGGCTTTTTAAGTAATATTGTAAACACAGTTAATAAGGGTGTTGAATTTTTTAGAGCTTTGGTTGGTAGTAGTATTAATGACAAAGTTTTACATGCTGGAGATAAACAAACATTAAAGTGTGAAAATATATCCCCAACAAAAGGGAAAGTTGTGGAATCCTCTAACAAATATAGCATAACTTTAACTGAGGAAGGATCTGAAAAGAAAACTGCTGTTGCAAGAAAAAAGTGTAGTGAAATGGATAAGCTTCTCAAGGATGAATGTAGAGAACTCAAGCAAAGAGGGCTAGGAGAACTAAGACATTTAGATATTCAGGAAGCTAGGTTAACAAGAAGGTCTGTTGAAAGGTATATTCCTAGGAAAACAAAAAGGAAAGCAGCAAGTGGGTTTAAGCATTACAGCATTAAAGGCTCTCCACACTCCAATAAAGATCTCACTGAAAAATCAACTCAGAAAGTTAATATTAGTGACTCCAAAATCAGAACTGCCTTTCATAGAAAGGAAACTAATGATTTATCTAAATCAGACCCACATTCATATGAGGGAGAAGTTAGTAATGTGCCTACTAAAGTAGACTTCTGTATTCCTTTGTTAGAAGATAAGCATTTATCAAAAGATGCTGACAAAAATTTATTTACAGATATTGCTGTACCAAGTGAGTTGAAAGATATTTCTGCTATGAATGTTGATGTTTTAGATGATTGCATAGATGAAAATGGAAATTCTCCAACATATTCAGGAATTAGAAGTGCTTTTGATAATAACAAGAACAGTAGTTCTGCCAGATTAGAGGAAGTTGACCATAAACAAATAACTGGACTAAACAGTAGGAAACATGATTTAGCCTTTAAAAATGTAAATTCAAAGACAATCAAAACCAGTGAAGTCTGCAGTTACCAGGAGGATACATTTATTCAGGAAACTTTTATGGGAAAGGAAAAAAAAAGGGAAAATGAAAAAATAATCAACACAGCCAAGTTAAGAACACCACCTGTGAAGACAAGTAGAAATCTATATAAAGGTGCGAGAGAGTTACTCAATTTGGCTAGCGATGAATGGAAAGAAATCTCAAAACAGGGATTTCATCCTCTAAGAATTGTCAAACCTGCATTGATAAAGAAGGTTTTGCAAGCAGAATCTAGGGAAAATATACACAGTACACCAAGAAAATTGCATATGCTTGTTCAAGATGAACTTGAGACAGGCCAACCTACATTTACAGACAGCAAATCTGAGAGAGTTCCTCAAACTGACATTCATTGTGCTTGGAGTTCCCATCTGAATGGGAATCGTCCTGATGTAAATGTTAGTTATAATGAAATAGATGATAGTCTTATGGGAGAAACTGCAGACACACATGGTGGTTTCACTGAAGTTCCAGAAACAGGAGCACATGGTAAATTCCTGTTGAGTGATGCAAAATTGCTTAATACACACACTAATAAAGCTTGTACAGAGAGTAAAGAAGCTGCTCCAAGTCAAAAGGAATTTATGGATAAAAATAATCTAGAAAATAGTAAAAGTCATTCTGTTAAAAAATCAAAGACCAAGCCTTATCGTAGTAGAGAACTTCTTAATCTTGCAGGAGATGAGTGGAAAGAGATGCAGGGGAAGGGCTTCCATCCGTCAGATCTCTTAGGGGTGTACAGTGGAGAATTTGAATGTTGTGACTGTATATCGGGTGAAGAATACACTCCAAAAGCTGAAAGTCAGCATTTCATAAAGGAAACAAATAACAATTCTCCAGAGTTTTCAGATCTGAAGCAAAGTCCAAAGCTATCTCGTGAGCTTTTTCGTCTCCTAAAAGATGAATGCAAAGAGCTCCAGCCAGCCAAATTACGTGTGCAAAAATCTAAGTCACGTTCAAGGAAAAATTTGCAACCTTTTGGTCTCAAGAGACTTCAGGAAGCATACAAAAGTGCTGATATATCAACTAGGAGGCAGTCTTTGCTTCAGAATCTGTCTCTAGATTCTGCATGCAGGCCAAGTCTTGGATACCACAAAATGGGTAATAAAACAAGTGGAATGACAGGTACAAAAAGTCAACAGACTAGAAACACCCGCTCACAAACTAATATTTTAAGTAATGTTGAAGCTTGCACTCCTCGGAGTTCACACAGAGAGATTCTACAAACTGAATTGGCCATGTGTGTTTTGAATTATGATCTTCCAGCCATTCTTTGATATATATGTGTATATATACTGTATATTTTTCTTTGGACATAGATGATCAGCATTCTGTTAGTTTCCTAATAATGTTATCAAAGATTCATTGCTCATATTTATTTGCTTTTGATATAGTTTCCTCTATCTCAGTTATATGCTAAGATTGAAGAACAACCGGAGGGAACTTTGGAAGATGCTATCATTTGAATTCTTTTGTCTTTTTCACTTCATTATTGTCAAAGTAAATATCCGGAATAAGAGGAAGTTATACTTGGTATCAGTCTTTCATTTTACCTAACATCGTACCGGATGTGTTCTCTTTTAACTTCTTTTAGCACCATTCATCATCCAAATTTTCCTCTATTCGGTATTGGATATGCATTCTAAATTAAATTAATATAAGCAGTATTGGTTCATGAAATATTGGTATTGAGGAATTGCTTTTACTCAAAATAATACATTAGAAATGTACATTATGAAAGTGTTTTCCATGTATAGCATTTTTTGTAATAAAAAATATTTTTTATTAAATCTGTTTTTTTAAGCATGCATAATTGCTACAGAAAATCTTCAGTCCTCCATAGATGAAGTTAGTTCATCCTTGCCTTCCTCATATATTGTTCATTCATTAATTTTCTCTAGAAATTATAAATGTATGACATCCCTCAAAAAATAAAAGTAAAAAAAAAAAAAATGGGGAAGCGGTGGTCAATCCAATAAGTAGTTTTATTGTCAATATATATCACATAAAACTTTTTTTTACTGTGGCTATAATTTAGATGTTACAGTATAACTATATGAAAGGTTATTCTCAAAGCAATTAATTGTTCAGGATTATGTCAATAACTTCACTATCAGACGCGAACAAAAATATACATAATGAGTAAATTCGCAAAGTAAATTGACCCAACTAATACGCTCCTGTAACAGGTCAAGTACTTGTACATATAAAGGGAAGTTCCATTTGGTATAAACAATTTTTGAACTGTTCTGCGTGTTGTGATATGGCCATAGTAACCGATTGAGTATTGACAATTATGTGAAGAAAAATGAATTTTGGGAGCTGAGTACAAAAATATGTTCATTAGAGTCAATTATGAATTCTCGTGTGTCAAGTAGACAGACTTCCGTCGAGCCACCCCGCCGGGCGGCCCACGGATGGGCTTAATTGACTCCATTCAATTAAATTAGCTTATACTCTATTCATGAGTAATATTTCCATTAAAAGACGATACACACATTTAAAATCAACCACCATTCCGGAAAATGAAACGCGCCTCGATCAACTCATCCGCACTATTCGGCGATATGGGAAGACAACACCCAAATCCAACTCTGCACGCATTTCATTCACCGTTATCCGCCGAGTAGCGCAGATAAGTTGATCGGGCGATCGTCATTTTCCGGAGTGGTGGCTGTACTATTAGTGTACTGTACATGGATGTCCGGAGCGCGGTTTGGTACTCGCATCTCTGTCGCCATTCCAGAGTCGACGAACCCATCTCTAACCCGAATAAGAGAAGAAAAACGAATAAAGGAAGTCTCTATGTATGGCATTCGTCGATTACGAAAAGGCATTCGACTTGGTACAGATAACAGCAGGAAATCTATCACTTGGTTATTTGGTGTAAGTTTTAGCATGAGACACGCTAATATCTCATGCCGGAGCCATCTTGGGAAACCGCCTTTGTTTTGTTAGTTGCATGAAACTCAACTTGATTAGGGATGGAATTTGATTCAGCCCTCGTTCCTTCACTCCCGCTCGTTGGTGGTTCATCTGCTATTGTATTTAGTCAGTCATCTAATTTTCTTTTAAACAATTCTACAATGCACTGGGTTAGATTTCTAATATCCTTCGGTACAATATTAAATAGTTTACGGCCATTTATTAGGAAACTTTGATTCTGCAGTTCTTTAAAAGTGATGTTTGAGCACTCATCCCAGCACGGTAACGCGTTGTTCCCTGCCTGGGGGAATGCTTTTCTTCAATTCCCCCTACCTCTACATCTCTTAGATTTGGTGTTTATCAATAAATAGTCTACGGTCTTAGTTTTTTGAGTCCCAATAGCTAAGACCTATTATGTTGCCTATTTTTCTTGGAAATACTCTTTGGACCTGTTCTAGTAACATTATATATTTTGTTAGAATTGGTGTCCTCACTTGGCATTGATATTCCAATTTTGGAATCACCAGTGTGTTCCATAGTGGTAGAAGGTGTTGTGGATCCCTTGTGTTAAAAGTCCTCATCACCCACCCACTCATAATGTTTTCTTTTAAAACTGTCTGCTACAAATGGTGACTGAAGTTCATGTCATTGCTCATATAAAGTCCTCTTTAATCTCTATTCCCTCGGCCGAATATGAACTTGGTCTCAGATTTCCAATTGGACTATACCTTATAATTTCAAATTTATCTGCACTGAATTTCATATTGTTTTCCTTTACCTAATTTACATATGGTATGTAGATCTTCATTTAGTTTGGCTTCCATATCTAAAAAAATATTGATGTACTTATCCTTGTATCATTTGCAAATGATGTTACTCTTGAGTGTTTAATATCTTTGTCAATGTCACCCCATTTAGTACATTTGGTTCATTGGAGAAAAATCCATTTATTTGTACCTTTTGCCTGCGTTTTATTTAGAAATTTTGTATCCATCTTCTGACGTTTCCACTAATTCCAAGGTTTTTTTTTTACTTATTAAAATTCCGTGATTTACTTTGTAGAAAGCTTTTGCGAAATCTACGTATTGAAGTATAAAGGACATCCATAGTCCCACGGGGCCCCACCTACCAATAAGGGTGCCTTAAGGGCCAAGGTCAGTGGGCATCTGTAGGGTTGAGCCCACCCCATGAAGTCAAATTCCCACTTGTGATGATGGTCCCAGGGGAATCTAACCCTGTGGGAAGTCCCAGTAGGATCTTCCGTGATGTTCCAATATAAAGTATAGTATGAATAAGTTAATGCTCGTAAATAAATGAAAACCAGATTGGAAGATTAAAAGAAAAAGAACAAGATATGCTAGCATAAGAACAGTACAAGAGTCATTCAGTAAGAGGTTCAAATGACAGAGGAAATTGTAGTAGAAGGTAAATAAAGAAGTATAAGGTTAAGTAGAACCACGAAGCTGCATATAATATAAGATGATATATATATATATGTGCAGGTTTCTAAGCCGGTGCTGCCGGCCACGTGTTAATGTCATTTTCTTAAAATTGGTTGCCAGAGGATGAGGTAAAGGCAACGCCCCGAAGGACAGCAGAACAACGATTATATCTTAAGAGAAGCGTCCAGCGGGAGACCGTGACGTCACGCGTATGACGCACGAAATCATAAAATACATAATGAATCGTTTGATACAGTAAAAAACATGGTACATTAAACAATTAAAATATGATACAGAATTATAACAAGTTGATAAACAAAATCGAATTATAGAAATACACTCCCTCAACAATTAGCCTACAAGCCTAAAAAGGATAAAACAAACAAAACTGACTGACTTACAGCAAGCGTATTCAATACGTAGGCCTAGGTGCACATTTCGAAGGGGGGGGGGGGGGTTAAATCGACAGCAGGCACCCTCCCACCCCTCGGCCACACACGCATCCATGCATACAAACACAAACACAGACACAGATGTCGCATTCATGCATGCAAGCTCGCAAAAAAATGAGGGGATACTCACAATAACAGAGAGCTACACGCACACACAATCACTCGCACGCTCAAGCACTATCAAGTATGTCACGCTACAGTATGTATTAAAATATGTATTCGTAGTGCAATAGAATTTGGGATTAAAAGGAGCTAACCGCTAAGAAGACCATGTTGTCCGAGATATATTTTTTGTTTCCTTGTTCTAGACAATTTTTTCCTTAAAATCCTTTCAAAAAATTATGATGTGAGATGTTAATGTCACTAGTCTATTGTTTTTTGCCTGATCTATTTTCCACCTTTATATATATAGGGATTATGTTACCTCCAGTATATTAGGGATAATCTCGATGTCCAAGGATTTCCTCCAAAGGGTTACCAGTGGTTTTGTTACGTTTTTTTTTCAAGATTGATGGAATTTCATCTGGTCCAGCTACTGAATTTGTTGCAATATCTTTGATTGACTCGAGGATATATCTCTCCCATTGAAAGTTATATATGTGAGACAGTCAGTTTCGTTAATAATTCTAAAATGTTTTTCAGTATCTGATATTATTTTTCTTTTCTAGGAACACTAAAAAGACTCCTATTGCATTTTGAGTAATTCAGCTATTTCCTTTGAATCAGTTACCAAAACACCATTATTCTCAAGAGGTACAATTTCTGTTCTTCTCTTTAACTTATTACTTGCATATGAGAAGAAGTATTTTACATTGTTATTTATTGCTACAACTGCTCTTTTTTCTTCAACATTTTTTTAGTTACATATTTTTAAATCTGACTTCTATTTCTTTAATCTCTACTTTAATACTTTCCTGTTTGACATGATCCATTGTCACTTTGAGTTTCTTTGTTTTATCCTTATTGTCTCTCAATAGTATGCTTCGATCTCTTGGTATAATATTGTTGCTTCGGTTCTTTTTCGGGGGCACAAATCTTTTGCAAGCATCATTACAAGCTACGTAGAACTTCTTCAGAATATCATCTGGTGTTAGTAGGATTTCAGTGACTCCTCAAGTGATCTATTTATCCTTGCCCAGTCAATTTTATTGTGGTTGAAGTTTAAAGATCTTAGACTATTTTCTACTTGGGCGATTTGTTTTTCCTTTCTTTCTGGAGTTTTAAACAATTTAATGTTATTTCTACGATATTGTGGTCTAACTGAGCTGTGTATATTGATATGTTGTTTTTATTCTCTCCTATTCAAACGAAAACAAGGTCAAGTATAATTTCCTCCCATGTTGGGATTTTGATTATTTGGTAGATGTAAGGAAATTCTTCAAATTCTAGAAACAGTTTTGCCTGTTTCTTCTCATCTTTAGTGGTATTTGCTCCAATTTTTATTTTCTTTTTTTCCCAATCAATAAAGAGGAAATTAACGTCTCCACGTAGTGACTCTTTTACTTAGGTACTTTTCTTTTATTATATTCCAAATCTAGGGTGTATTAATATCCCTCTCACTCCAACGTTCCTAAGAGGGTGATGTAAAAAAGAGAAGAAAAACAGTAACCAAAGTATGGGCGTTAATTAGTTAGGTAATTTAAAATCAGGATAATCTTTAATTAACAGAAAATAAATTGGTAATGTGGCGTGTTAAGGTTATCCGTTTATACCTGCAATTTTAATTACTGTGAAGAAGAATTATAATGAAACTAGGCTACTCATGCCTTATACTGTATATTAAATCACATAAAAAACTCAACACATACAAAAATAACTTCTATATATATCTCAAAGCAATCACTCTGACACTCTCTGAAGATTTCTGTCTTCACTCTTCTTCGTTGAGAGTCGGTCGTGACGTGTTAGTCTTGAGCAGTCATACCCTGAGCATCCAGTCTGGAGTTTCGGTCTTAAACTCAGCCTTTGAACCCGCTTATAGCGGGTTTTAATTTGGTAACTCGGTATGAGGGGACTTCACCCTTATGGCGAGGAAGATGGCGCCTGAGGCAAGAGGCGAGGAAGATGGTGTCTCAGATAGGACAGATAGAATCATCTGCTCGTGCTCCCCTCGGCTCGCCCGTCACCTTGCTCCGGGCGTAACCAGCAGGTCTTTAAGCGGTCGCCCCTCATTTGACCACATGGGTCTCTTTGTGTGACGTCATTCATGACATGTCACCATTTTTATACAGAACGTTGGTTCTATTTTCTTATTTTCGCAATGTTACCAATACCCTAAAATATATCATCCAGGACCATGTAATTCGTGATATCACATTTGATTAGATAACTATCGGCTTTCAAACATACCGTTACTGGTACTCGTTTTTCAGACTA
>BOPN01000066.1:470191-480191 GCA_017312705.2 Penaeus japonicus
CATATACATTTGTATTTCAACAGGAAGTTGTATCATATTTACTATTCACTGACATCTCAATAAAGGCCTGCTCGGTTTAGTATGGTCTCTGCAGAGTCATAATCCTATATATACATTCACAAAATTCCTTGTTGATTGATGCAAAATGTTTGTACATCTTAAAAAAATCAATTGCCTGGTCTTTTATGATCATCCATACAGCCTGTTCGGGGAGTCTGAGCTTCTGTGTATCTGAGGCATGGGACACTGTAAGATATACCAAGGTATGTGACCTTGGTAACCTACACACCTTGCATTCTTTTTACTGTTCACTTGTCGGAACACCTAACCCAAGTGTAAACTATCGGGCCACCCCAATAAATTGCTGCAGCCATGGATGGCTCCTAGTCTAAACATTTAATGTCCACTTCACACCCCATGGCTGCCTCTTTCGCTACCTTATCCACAGCCTTATTATGAGTGATACCGACATGCGATAGGATCCAGACAAATGCGATCGCACGTCCCTGGTCTTGCAGCCTATGAGCGACCAATCGGCACTCGTTAACAATTTTCTCAACCAAAGGCCCTTGCTATTAAGTGAGTCCAGTACTCCCCTACTATCTACAAATAATTCATCTTTATTGATAATCTGTCTTTCTAAATGCCGTCAACATTACTATAAACTCAGCCTGCGTCGATGATACATGATTGCTCAGTCTTATCCCATTGCTTGCGGTGACCACGCCACTCACAGTGAATTGTCTGAAGATAACCCGCACACTGCTCTCCTCCTCCAGGACTGATCCGTCGCAGTAGACATGAACAAAACCAAGGCGCGTTAGACTCTATCGTGTGACCATGTCTTACATCAAGTTGACCAGGCTCTTATACAAAGAGGATCTACATTTCCGTTAATCTCCTGGTCCTCCCATGGTGGCACTTTGGGGGACGTCTGAAGCGAACGACAATAGTCCTTTAAGCCATAATTGTAACCAGCTTGCTGGCAACAGTTGTAACCCACCGGTGCCACTAGTTGTAACCACCAGCTGGCACCAGTTGTAAACTGCCACTGAGAGCAGTTGTTATAACCACTGGATGCCCTGGTTGTGATCCGGTAGATAAGAGACAGACTTTCACGTGCCATGTTCTTTATTGTAGACTGTTAATACATCAGACTCTGGTCGTCAGGCCGGAGGTCAGAGCTGTTCGCTCTTGTCTGTCTGTCTGACCTCTTTGTCTCTCTCTGCTGTGTGTCTCCTGTGGGCTCCTTCTGTGTCCTTCTTAAATACAAATTCTCAGTCACTTTCTACGCCTCGGGCCTTCTGGTAACAAATGCAGCTGTCTAGAGAAGTTGGGGTTAAGCGGAAACGAACACAGGAAACAGGAAGCGTCAGGTCAAACAGATTGCCATCGATATTGCACTGAATTAAGTAGACATACATGATCACTGTCTTGGGTCACATATCAGTACTAGTGCCTTACAATAATGATCAACATCATTTCTCAGCTCCTTCATATATCCTCATTGCCTTATCTATAAAAAGTTCTGATGTTGTTAAGACCGCTTGCCAAATCTCTCACAATATTCATTATATGAGATGTTAGTGCTACTGGTCTATAATTTTTGGCCTGACCTTTGTTTCCACCTTTATAAATTGGAAAATTATAGTACCCTCTTTCAGTAAGCCGGGGAAAATCCCCATGTCCAAAGATTTCCCCCACAAAGTTACCAGTGGCTTTGCTATGGTTTCTTTGCAGTTTTTATTTTATAGATTGCTGGGATTTCATTTGGCCCAGCTACTGAGTTTGTTGAGATTTCACTTACTGCTTCAAGAATATCTTTTTCATTGAATATGAAGTCAGTGAGACATTCATCTTCGTTACTAATAATACTAAAATGTTGTTGTGGGTCTGATATTAATTTTTTTTTTTTTTGGGGGGGGCGCTATAGACTTCTTCATATTGCAATTTGAGTAATTCAGCCATCTCCTTTGAATCAGTTACCAATGCACCATTATTCTCAAGAGGCCCAATTTCTGTTCTCCTCTTTAACCTGTTGTTTGCATAAGAGAAAGAATATTTTGCATTCTGTTTTATAGCTTCCACAATTCGTTTTTCTTCGGCTGGTTTTTGGTTACTTATAGACAGTTTTAATTTATCTTCTAATAGCCTTATCTCTGCTTTGATCCTTTCTCTCTTGATCTGTTGTTTTTTCAATTTGTTAACCTTATTTTTCTTGTTTCTTAGCACGATCCTTCGATCTCTTGGTATAATATTCTTATTTGTTTTTTTCAAACATTCTACAAACATCTTTACATGCATTATAAAGCTTCTTTAGCATATCATTTGGTGTTAAGAGGACGTCATTATCTTTCAGTGACTTTTTTAGTGATGCATCGATTTTTTTCCAATCTATTTGATTATGGCTAAAGTTTAAAGATCTAAGACTCTTTTCTGCTTCGGCTATCTGTTTTTCACTACTTTTCTGATTATTTAACTTATTCATTGTGATTTCAATTATTTTGTGGTCTGATTGAGCTGTATAAGTTGATGATATGTTGTGTATATCTTCCCCTATACTAATAAAAACAAGGTCCAGGAAATTTTCTTCCCTTGTTGGAATATTGATGATTTGGTTAAGGTAAAAATTTTTCTTCAAAATCTAAAAACATTCTCGCTTGTTTTTCATCTTTAGTGGCATTTGCTCCTATCTTTATTTTCTTTGTTTCCCAGTCGATAAAAGGGAAATAATAATCGTCAAGTATCATAGTAGCTTCAATTTCCCTTATATTGACAATGATTACTAATAATGCCTAGTGATTAATTGAAAGATGTTTCTGTTGTTCCAGGAGGTCTGTATAAAATAATGTATAGCTCTTTTGTATCTTTTGTCAATACTGTTGCCGCATGAGCCAAAGTGGTCAAACCTGAAATATATTACGTGGTTACAATCAACATTGGTATAATCTGTCACAATAATCCTTAAACATTTACAATTGTGCAGTACGTGTTATTATACTAAACAGGGTTATCAAGTTGATATAGATCACTTAAACTAGATCTCTGTTATCACTAAATACATACACAGCGTGTTATTACACTAAACAAGGATATAAGTTGATATAGATCACTTAAACTAGATCTCTGTTACCACTAATAAATACATACACATTGCGGAACAGACACCGTCCTTTGTGGCTATTCTTATCTTACAGGTCGTCTACGTCCTCTCACGATGGTGTGGCATTCTATACTGTTTCAATGCGAATTTCTTCACTCTGCGTATGTGGTCCTTCACGGCCTATCGTGGCTTTGTCAGCACGGGAAAACAGGAGAGTACTGTCCGCGATAGATAAACGTATCTTATGTGATGAATGTGGGCCATGTGGTGCGGTTTGCTGCGTGGGGTCGCTCGATGGCACCAGCTTTCAATGCGCGTCAACACTTCGGCTGGAAAGGGTTCGAGTACAGCGAAGCAGTATTCATCTGAATTAACCCATATGGAGAGTATTAAATATGTTTGTCCGTCGAGGTCTCTGTGAGCGGCTATTGGTTCCATATGGAGTGGTGTCTGTGAGCTTTTGTTCTCTTCTTCTCTTTTATCTCTTTTCTCTTTCTTCTATCTTTCATTAACGTTCTTTTCACAATCTATCTCTATTTACGAACTTTAACGCCGTCATCGGCGTTAGCAAATACCCCTAGTATTTCTACTGTATTATCAGAATATTCAATTACAATATTCATTCTAGTTGCTAATTCTTTCCTGATATAAAGAGCTACCCTTCTGCTTCTCTTATTTCTATCTTTCCTTATTAGCTCATAGTTATTAATTTTAATTTCTTCATTTTTTATGTCATCATTCAGATGAGTTTCTGTAAGAGCCATCATTGAATAATTGTTGATCTTTACCATGTCCTCTAGATATGTAGGTTTTGTCTGGTTACTTTTTGGATATAATCCCCGTATATTTAGCAATATGAGAGTCTCAAATAAATTATTTATTTGCGTGTCTACATTACCTATTGTTGTTAGATAGTTGATGTCGTTTTCCCCTATTTGGGGGGAGCTGGACCTTCCCCCAGTGTAGCGATGGGCTTTTCATCACCTGCCTTTGTTCGAATAGGTATGCTTCGCAGGAATGAATGTCCTTGTCTATTGTTAGTGATATACCAGTGTTTTCTTGCTCCGTCCTTTTCTCTGTTTTCTCTTATTCATTTATCAAAGTTTTTTGACTTTGCATTTTTTCATAGCTCAAGTCCAGTGATATCCATGCTTCTTTAATTTCGTCAATTTCCTTTAGTTTCATATTCTTTCCAATCAGTTTCCATTTCTGTTTTTCATTTTCTAATTTGACCTTGATTGGCCTTGGTCTCAAAGCCTCCTTTAAATATTTGCCTTCTCTAAAGGCACTCTCAACTTTGATAATTTCATTGAGGTTCAATTTTGTTATGATATCATTAATCATTTTCATATCATTTTTTTCCTGATTTCAGGATTATTTTCTTCTTTTTCTTCTAGATTGAATATAAAGAGCCTATTTGCTCTGAATGTATCTTCATTTTTTTTCTCTGACTTTTCTTTTGTAGGTTGTTTCGGTTGCTTCTTTTTGTCGCCTACAACCTTCCAGTCAGCCTCATCATCTTTTTTTGGTTGTTCAGTGTCTGAAATATCATTGTCTAGAATTTTCTTGACCTGTTTTTTCGATTTTTGCCTTACTATTACAGAAAACAGCCTTTTTTTCTTCTTCCTGATTTACTTTACTTGGCTCACCTTTCGGATTTTCTTGTTTCTTCTTTGGCTTTACTTTTACATTTTTAGTGTCTTGTACAGCCTTTTCTGTTTCCAATTCAGCAACCTGAGTTTCCTTTTTTTCTTTAGGTTTTTCCTTTTGCTCTTGTTTTAATTCATGAATTTCATCTTTCAATACTTGTATCTCCCTCAACCATTGAGTATTGAAGTCCTTTAATTCTTCATACATTTTCTGAATTATGTTTTCTAGTGGGCATGCCCCCTCACACTTTTTGGGTGTGCTGATTTTTTGGTCACCGATATGGCTCATTTCCTCTTTTTCCAGTTTGTCTGATACGGGTGCATATACATTTTCTGCCATTGTGTCCCTATTTTTCTCAATTCTAATTAGTTCTTAAAAAAAAAAAAAACTGGCTTCTGATATATCGTCACGACTTTTAATCTTTTCCAGTTCAGTTTCAAGACTAGAATTACTTTTAGTATTGAGGTCTCTGCATCAGCTGCAGTCTTTCTGTATATTTTATTGATTATCTATTTTTAGTTCATTATTGATGCCTGTTAGGTAAGCATCAATATTACTTATAATTTCTTTCCTGTTTTTCAAGTAAGTATTTTCACATTTGTGGCATTTTTTTCTATCACAGGTTTGGCATATAAATTGCTTTTTTTCATTGTGTTTAAAACATTTTTCAGTTTCTCCTTGGTTTAAACATGTAGTGTTTAAACCCTTAGAGTTATTCAAGTCTGGTCAAGGTCACCTTGGAAGCAGCTGGGCCACGCTGAACCGCTGACCCAGCGTTTTGACCTCCCCTCTCTCCTTGATGCCACTTCTTTTCCTTCCAGTTGTTTTATGTTCTAATTTATTTTCTATTTTGTCTTTCCTATTGTTTTCTAGATTCATTTCCCCCCAGGCGGGGATGAGAAATCAAGGAGTTTTTCAGAGCAACAGTTTAGCACGTCCACACTGTACAGCTGCTACTACTACATATCATACTACTACATCATTTAGTAATTATATATATATATATATATATATATATATATATATATATATATATATATATATATATATATATTTCCATGTCCATTTCCTGCTGGGTCTCTTTTTGAAGAGTGTATTCATAATTTTTAAAAGATCGAGCTTCAGCGAATTCTATTAGCCTCTGCCCTCTCTCATTTCTGGTGCCTATTACATGTTTCCCAAGAGAGGTTTCCCCATCTTCCCTTATTCCAATCTTGGCATTAAAATTCTCCATAATCACCGTAAAATGGGTTTTTGCTCTATCAGTAGCTGCTTGCACATCTTCATGGAAGCTCTCTATATCCTCATCACTATGACCAGTTAGGAGCGTGTACTTGGATAATTTTTAGGTTATGTCTGTTGTTTAGTTTCAGTATTACAGAAGCTACTCTTTCGTTCACACTGTAGAATTCCCTAATATAAATATTTCGAGGCGCTTGTGAACTAAGAAACATATTCCTCATTCTTGCTTGCCATCAAGGGGTTTACCTCTCCAACATAGTAATTGTCCATCATTTAGTAATTTCTGCTCTTTGCCTATTCTTCTAACTTCAGAAAGTCCTACAATATCCCATTTAATAAATGAAAGTCCCTCAAGCAGTGTCAAAAGATCAGATTCTGTTCTCAGATTCATCATCATGAAGTGGCCTGGGTCTAAATGGATACTTTTAGAAGCTTCTGCTCCGGAGCGATCCTGATCGCCGCCGTCGCCAGGGACTCTTTCGCTTCTGGGGAATGAGGGCCATTGTCTTGACTGGGAAATCTTATCAAAGAGTGGTGGGGACAGATACCCTCACTTATCGGCCACAACTGTAACTTTGTGTGGGAAGTAATTTAGTCAGGAGACTAGTATCAATCTCCAACATCACGTTTGAGCTAGTCTCACATGTTATTAGGAGATTTTAGCATCCCCGATCTGGCTCACTACCTCTCGGTTTACTCCGGTGAGAAAGGGCATTTGTTTTATATACACGTGTAGCGCACCTGGTCCATTTTAGCGTCCCTATGTGACCGCTAGGGTTGCCATCGCTGGAGATTGGGCATCCATTAGGACTAATTTTTTTCTCCTGGCTGATTCTGCCCACAAGGTGGTTGAATGATTAGAATTATGAATACAGAAAACATGACATATGTGATTATGTAGTATAATGTACTCACGAAATGGGAATGGGTTTTACTCAGGCCAGATGTTGAAAGGAAGTTGGTCACCTTTGACACTTGGCACTAGCACTGGCGTGGCATCTTTTCGGAACGTGTATGCGGTATTTGACTCATTTTCTGTTGGTTTGCTTGGATGGTATGATTTTATTAGGAAGATATTCAGACATCCTCAGATGCTTCCATACTGTATGGTATACTTGCAAATCACTATGATTGATGGTATGATTTAATGTTTTCCTTAACTTTTAGTCAATCTCCATGAAAGGACTAGCTTTCCCATGGCATTCTTTCTCTTTTGCATATTCTATAATATTTGGGCAATTTCTGATTTTTATTTCGTTAGGATATGTACTCTAGACATTCACAGATATTTTCATCTCATGTTGTGCCACCATAGATCACTGAATATACATAATTTACACTTAATATCGCTGAGACCTAACATCGACACCTCTCCTACTCGTTGCCATATATATATATATATATATATATATATATATATATATATATATATATTATATATATATATATAATATATATATATATATATATATGTATATATATATATATATATATATATATATATACATATATATATATAGATATATATATATAGATATATAAATATATATATATATATATATATATATATATATATATATATATATATATATATATATATATATATATATATAATAATATATATATATATATATATATATATATATATATATATATATATATATATATATATATATATATATGCATATATATGTATATATATATATATATATATATATATATATATATATATATATATATATATATATATATATATATATACATATATGTATGTATACATATATATATATATATATATATATATATATATATATATATATATATGTATATATATGTATATATACATATATATATATATACATAAATATATATATAATGACGTAATAATAATATATATATATATATATATATATATATATATATAATAATAATATATATATATATATATATATATAAATAAATATAAATATACATATATATGTATATATATATATATATATATATATATATATATATATATATATATATATATAAACATATAAATATATATATATATATATATATATATATATATATATATATATATATAATAATAATAATAATAATAATAATAATATATATATATATATATATATATATATATATATATACATATATACATATATATATACATATATATATATATATATATACTATATAATATACCCTTTATATTTTAATAATATTTTGTAACCGATAAATAAGTAAGTAAATGATGATGATAAGTATTTATAAGTAGTAGTAGTAGTATTTATATATATATTTATTATATATATATATATAATAATAATAATAATAATAATAATAATAATATATATATATATATATAAATAATAATATATATATATATATATATATATATATATATATATATATATATATATATATATATGTATATATATATATATATATATATATATATATATATATATATAAATATATATATATATATATATATATATATATATAATCATATATATATATATAAATATACATATATATATATATGTATAAATATATATACATATATATATATATATATATATATATATATATATATATATATATATATATATATATATATATATATATATATATGTATATATATAGGCGGGGAAATATTGAGAGAAATGTATGTGTGGATATGCATATGTATATATATATATATAAATATATATATATATGTGTGTGTGTGTGTGTGTGTGTGTGTGTGTGTGTGTGTGCACACGTTTTTTTTTTTTTTTCAGAACAAATAGAAAAGGACCTGATAATTAGATTTCAAAGTGGAAATGCTACATATATGCAGATTTGTTTTTTCTATTATGCATACATCATCTATAATACAATCCTTTAGGACCAAGAAGCTATTTTCTGTGTTTGAAATAGACACATAATTCTTAAGACGTGTATTTTTCTGTAATTTTTTGCTCTTGGATACAAGCATTTTCCAAAATCTCACAGAATGGTTCATGAACTTATAAAAGGTTGAAGAACACTGTATTCAACCTTTGTCGTTGCGAAGTGATCGGTTCTCCCATATAACCTATTACATTACATTGAACGAGAATGAGCGAGATTATTTGGCTTAAAAGCTTTACGATTCGAAACACTAAATTATTAGGTGGGGGAAAGGAGGCCGAAGCTGCCTGGGATTTCATACCGACTTTAAGTCGTATAAAAATGTAGTGACACACATTCACACAGGCATACGCATCCACCCATCCTCCCAACCATTCATACTTGCATGCGTACACACATTCACTCATTCAAAAAGGAAAACATAAATGACTACAGTGGCGTGAATTTTCGCTTATTTCTGGTCAGGCTATCAGATTGACAGCATCAAAATGTCACTGTTATATTTTGTCTTAACAGTGTACTTCCTTTATGTAACGAGTCATTTTGTTTTTAACATTTTTGTTACATTTATGTAACATTACAAACCAATTTTAGATTCAAAAAGTTACCGCGAATAGGCAACTTAGCTCATACTGTGTACGTATGTAGATGTTTGTCTGTATTCTTACATAGCCACTTGTATTTTTCCCCTCTGTTTTCTTTGTTGCCTATATATCATATTCTGTTTTTTGTGGTTGTTGATTTTGATTTTAATTTACTATCTCGAGGAGACATATATACCAGAAACATTTCTTCTGAAAAAGAATTCATGCACCAATACAGATATGCAGACTGACACCCCACCCCTCTCCTATTTTTAAAGAGTATGCCGGCCCAGAAAAAAATAACAGTAATAATTGATCTTGTCGAAAGAAAGCTGGCGCCTGTATTAAATCGCGAAAATGGAATATAAAGCCATACAGAATCGCTTAGATAATCCTGTACGTGCCTTGTTATCAGCTTGTTGAATTAAAGCAGTCTTAGTGGTAACTGCTATATTATGATACTTGTTTAGCGTAATTTCCCCTTTTGAGTGTTTGTGGATATGTGTTTGTGTGTAGAGGAAGG
>BOPN01000066.1:518505-528505 GCA_017312705.2 Penaeus japonicus
ACACACCAGGAGAGCGAAACCGAAGTTCGTTGGCGGCCCGCGAACTCACCGAGCGCGAAGATGGTCGTGGAGACGATCATGAAGCCGACGAGGATGAGGTAGGGCAGCAGGTAGCAGTCGTCGCCGAAGCACTGCACGGTGTCTCGGAGCTGCGCCGTCATGAACTGGCCCAGGAAGGCGCCGGCGTTGATCATCCAGTAGAAGGCGTAGAAGAACCTGTGGGAACGAGTTGCTGTAAGTATGTGTTGTTTTTTTATTTTTTACTTATAGTCTTTTCTTTAAATATCAAATGTAGAATTGGTTAAATGGTTAATGTTAATTGTAAATGGTTACGTATTTATATTATCTATCACTATTTTTCTCTTGCTTGAGCAATTTCCAGTAATTGCTTAATTTTTTATATGATTCAATCTATCATTATATTGCTCTCTTTTCTCCCCTTCCCCCATCTCTTCTTATATGAATAGTACATCTTTCCGCTATTATTTAACCTATTTTTTCCAATATTCATTCCCGAAACCTACTTTCGTCCTCCTTATTTCCCTACATTTAATTCCGGATGTCCTTTCCATTTCCCCTGATCTCTTTGCCCCTAGCTCTCACGGCGCTTCCCTAGCCCGAGCCCCCGCATCTTTTCTGTCCTCCTCCTTCCCTTCCCTCCTGATTTTTTTAAAACTGTCCATAGTCCCTAGGCCTCCTCAATCATCCCTAGACTCACCCAATCTTCCCTGACCTCTCCTGACCCTCCTTGACCTCCCCTGACCTCCCACAACATATCTCACCTCTGCTGCTGTTCCCTTTGCTCGGGAACCTTGAACTGGTCAGCGCCGAGAGAAGAGTACACCGCCTTCATAAGTCCCGCTGCGATGCCCAGCACGAGCAGCCCTGCAGAACCAATCTCCTGTTAGAGCTTTTGCCACTTGAGCTTTTGTAGTTTTTTTGCGTGTGGATGTAATGCCATGTGAGTAAGGGCTTTTAAATTGTAAAATCCATTTGTTAGCACTTGAAATAAACCGATCAGCAGACCGTCTGAACGAATGTCGTCATGATTTTTAAGCATGTATACACACACACACACACACACACACACACACACACACACACACACACACACACACACACACACACACACACACACACACACACACACACACACACATATATATATATATATATATATATATATATATATATATATATATATGTGGGGGGGGGTATGGTTTGAGCGTAATGTTGCTCTAAAATCCATCATTAGGAAATTTCAGCAAATAGATGTCCATCATGAACACCTTTTGAACTAATGCTGGATAGAGTTTTTAGACGCCTCACTTGGAGGACAGAAAGGTTTATTTAAGTAGTAAAATTTACTTGTTGCAAATTCATAAATACCCATATTTTCTAGCTTTTTACACAATTAATCGGCTTTGTTCTGCTATTCCTTTGGGGAGATAGTTGACATGTGAAAGGGGACTTCGGTGACGTAGAATTAATTCGTTGTTAACATATACCAGTCACCATTCAATTCCGATTCAAAAAAGAAAATTACTATTATAGAAAGATGCACAAACAAATGAAAACCAGAAAAGGGTTATATTCAATAAATAAATAAATAAATAAATAAGCATAGCATGGCCGTGAGTGACCCAGGACTGACCTGCGATGCCCGTGACCTTGGCTGCGTCGACACTGGCCATGATGGGCGTGGCTGCCGACAGGGAGTAGATGAAGGCGCCCACCGTGTAGCAGCAACACATGATAAACACAGTCCGGGCCTGTGGGCGTGGGCGTACATCATGGTTAAAGTGAGATTCATTAAAAGAAATACACTCATATAAATTGTAATGAATTTAAATGTGATAAATTCCAAGGTAATCATTTTTGTTACAGTATCATTGAATAGAAAGGGTTTTGAATAAGCTTTAAAGACAACTGCCGTGCAATTATGTAAGACATAAGCAAGCTTAAAAGTACATGAAAGTTATTTCAATTCAAAGCTGACAAAGGTGCATTGAATTCTGAATGATGCATTTAAAGTACATGCTTGTACATGATTACCCGAATATTGATAAAGCGTCAGTAACGTAGATTTTTTTTTGTGAATGGGTGTCATGCAAAGGAATGTCATGAGGAGAGTGTTACACTATATAACGGTGTGTTACACTATAACGGTTTCAGATCATGACGTGATTGGGGACAGCAGATGCCGCAGCGTGGGAAAGCATGGCTCAAATCTAGTCTTCCGTTCTTTGTTTTGTTTATTTAAATGCAAAATATTTATTTCAGTAGTCTGTCTTGGCGTATTTGATAAAGTATGTTTGTTTGTAATTTCATTTGACGTCTCTCTCTCTCTCTCTCTCTCTCTCTCTCTCTCTCTCTCTCTCTCTCTCTCTCTCTCTCTCTCTCTCTCTCTCTCTCTCTCACTCTCTCTCTCTCTCCCTCTGTTTTCATTTGCACTCACTACCTCCATACTTCCCTTACTTACTCACTCACTCGCTCACTCTCTCCTACTCTCTTTCTTACTCATTCATTCACTCACTTTCTAGCTCACTCACTCTGCATTCTCTTTCTCTCTCACATCTCTCTATCTCTTCTTTATCTCCCTTTCCCTGGAATTCGTCAAAGTTCATTCACCTTCCACTCGACTGACTGCTTTCTCCGTTCAGTCATGGATCGTAATTAACGCTTTTCCTCGTGGCAGTCCTCAGGTTGGCGAAGGTAAAGTGACAGAGACTATTCAATACAATTTAGAAAATGGAAGTGATGAGAACACTCCCGGATGGGGAGAAGGAAACGAGGTCAATGAAAGAAACAAAGAAAATGGGAATGAAGGAAAAAGTGAAAAAAATCGTAATAAATAAGGCCGAATGTGAGAATTAAATATGAATGAAGGAAATTGGGAAAATTTGCGAGAAAAAACAACAACATAAAACGAGACAGCATAAAAAAGAAAGTGGAAAAACAGTAAAAGAGAGAAAGTGAATCATGGAAAAATGAAAAAAAGTATAATAAAATATTGAAATATAACAAGCATGTGAAGGAGAAAGTATGAATGATGGAAGAAAGAAAAGCAGGAAAGTAAAATTAAGAAAGGAAAAAAGTAAAGATATTAGATGTATTGGCAAATTTGAAACAGACAATACATAGGAAAAAAAGAAACGTCAAAAAATATAGAAGGATAGAATAAAGAGAAGGTAAGGAATAAGAGCGAAAGAAGAAGCGTAGATGACACGAGAGAAAGAGAGGCGTGGGAAAACAGAGTAAGAAAGAATTAAATAAAGGAAAGAGGAGAGAGAGAGTTATAGAAACTTGATAAAGTGAAAGATATAAATGAATACAAGAAAACGACCAAACAAGCATCACCAGACAAACAAAGCAGGACCTCAAGATAGAAAGAAAGAGGGAATAGGAAATGAAAAGGAGAAAAAGCAAAAGTACGTGATTACTACAAAGGGCGGAAATGAATATTGAAAAGGAACAGACAAGAACACAAAATGGCCAAGGCGCCCGTGGCACCGCCCTTGCCGAGGGACGTGTCTAAGACGAGCAGGAAAAGGAACGAAAAAGGAAAGGAAAGATAGAAAGGGAAAACATCTGAGGAAGAAGAAGAAGAAAAAAAGAACATATAAAAACAGCAAGGCGGGGAAGGAAAAGCATAACTGAAAAGTCAGGGAAAGAAAGAAAGAGAGAAAAGAATCGGGGAAGGAAAAACATAACTACAAAGTCAGAGAAGGAGAAAAAAAATCGGGAAAGGGAAACAATAACAAGCAAGTAGGGGTGAAAGAAAGAAAGAAACGAATCGGGGAAGGGAAAATAAGGAGCAAGTCGGGGAGAAAGAAAGAAAGAAACGAATCGGGGAAGGGGAAAATAAGGAGCAAGTCGGGGAGAAAGAAAGAAAGAAACGAATCGGGGAAGGGGAAAATAAGGAGCAAGTCGGGGAGAAAGAAAGAAAGAAACGAATCGGGGAAGGGGAAAATAAGGAGCAAGTCGGGGAGAAAGAAAGAAAGAAACGAATCGGGGAAGGGGAAAATAAGGAGCAAGTCGGGGAGAAAGAAAGAAAGAAACGAATCGGGGAAGGGGAAAATAAGGAGCAAGTCGGGGAGAAAGAAAGAAAGAAACGAATCGGGGAAGGGGAAAATAAGGAGCAAGTCGGGGAGAAAGAAAGAAAGAAACGAATCGGGGAAGGGGAAAATAAGGAGCAAGTCGGGGAGAAAGAAAGAAAGAAACGAATCGGGGAAGGGGAAAATAAGGAGCAAGTCGGGGAGAAAGAAAGAAAGAAACGAATCGGGGAAGGGGAAAATAAGGAGCAAGTCGGGGAGAAAGAAAGAAAGAAACGAATCGGGGAAGGGGAAAATAAGGAGCAAGTCGGGGAGAAAGAAAGAAAGAAACGAATCGGGGAAGGGGAAAATAAGGAGCAAGTCGGGGAGAAAGAAAGAAAGAAACGAATCGGGGAAGGGGAAAATAAGGAGCAAGTCGGGGAGAAAGAAAGAAAGAAACGAATCGGGGAAGGGGAAAATAAGGAGCAAGTCGGGGAGAAAGAAAGAAAGAAACGAATCGGGGAAGGGGAAAATAAGGAGCAAGTCGGGGAGAAAGAAAGAAAGAAACGAATCGGGGAAGGGGAAAATAAGGAGCAAGTCGGGGAGAAAGAAAGAAAGAAACGAATCGGGGAAGGGGAAAATAAGGAGCAAGTCGGGGAGAAAGAAAGAAAGAAACGAATCGGGGAAGGGGAAAATAAGGAGCAAGTCGGGGAGAAAGAAAGAAAGAAACGAATCGGGGAAGGGGAAAATAAGGAGCAAGTCGGGGAGAAAGAAAGAAAGAAACGAATCGGGGAAGGGGAAAATAAGGAGCAAGTCGGGGAGAAAGAAAGAAAGAAACGAATCGGGGAAGGGGAAAATAAGGAGCAAGTCGGGGAGAAAGAAAGAAAGAAACGAATCGGGGAAGGGGAAAATAAGGAGCAAGTCGGGGAGAAAGAAAGAAAGAAACGAATCGGGGAAGGGGAAAATAAGGAGCAAGTCGGGGAGAAAGAAAGAAAGAAACGAATCGGGGAAGGGGAAAATAAGGAGCAAGTCGGGGAGAAAGAAAGAAAGAAACGAATCGGGGAAGGGGAAAATAAGGAGCAAGTCGGGGAGAAAGAAAGAAAGAAACGAATCGGGGAAGGGGAAAATAAGGAGCAAGTCGGGGAGAAAGAAAGAAAGAAACGAATCGGGGAAGGGGAAAATAAGGAGCAAGTCGGGGAGAAAGAAAGAAAGAAACGAATCGGGGAAGGGGAAAATAAGGAGCAAGTCGGGGAGAAAGAAAGAAAGAAACGAATCGGGGAAGGGGAAAATAAGGAGCAATATATATATATATATATATATATATATATATATATATATGTATGTATGTATGTATATATATATATATATATATATATGTATATATATATATATATATATATATATATATATACTCGGTAATTCCCGAGGTTCAGAGGTTCAAATCCGGTCAGGAGTGCGTATGTGTGTGTATGTATATATATATATATATATATATATATATATATATATATATATATATATATATATATATATATATATATATATATATATACATATATATATATATATATATATATATATATATATATATATATATATATATATATATATACGTAAATAGAAAGAGACTGAGAGACTGAAACATGCTAGATGTAGGTATGTACATAAAGACAAAACAGTTAGGAATTTGTTAATGTTTTATAAATTCTTCGACGAAAGTTTTTTTTTCTTTACCTTATTTTCCTGTTTTCCCCACTGTCTATCCCACTATTGTCTTACCCTTGTCCTTTCCCCTTCAGTTATCCTTTTTACTTCCTCTTCCTCATCCTTCTCATCCACCTCCTCGTGAGCTTTGACAGTTTCTCCAGGAGAAGGTCAATTACGAATAGCCTCACAGGGGCGTCTAGGCTATATATTTAGTCTAACATGTGCCGGTTGGCCTCGTTGATCGCAGCGCCACAGGCGACCATCGTGAGGGCGACTTTCCTTGCGCATGTTGGTGCTGTTTCATGGACAAATATCTTGCAAGATTAAAATGATCATGGCTAATCACGAAAGACTGAGACGAATAGCAGCGATAAAGGAAGTTCGTCCTGTATATAGGCACAATTAAAGACTTAAAACATTATAACAGATGTAGATGAAATAACAACTATTAAATTCCGTGTAGATGGAAATAATAAACACACACAAAGAAACACGCGCATAAACACACAAACGCATGACACATTCCAGCGCGAGAGTAACATATACTCCCCCCCCCCTCCTCCCGAATTCTCTCCCTCCCTTGGTTATGATTTTGAGGTAACATCTGCTCTGGAGGTGCTGCCCATATGGACTCATTAAAATATCTTACGTTTATATGAAAATGTTTGTTATTGTAAATACTCATAGAAAGAAAGCATTGCACAACAGTAAGTGTAAATGGAATGACGCACATTAAAAAAAAACAAAAAAACAAAAAAACACGCTTACATGTATACAGAAACCTCACGTATATATTTATAAAGAAATCACACCTGCGCTGATATATATAAATAGGTTATTGCGGCAACATAAGGAACAAACATGCATATAAGAGCATAGAAACATGCGCACATACATAAGTTTGTAGAAAGAAATAGAGCAACTTGCATATGAAGACCCGTAACACACGTACACACGAACCTCAGAATGTTGCTTAATAAACCGCATATATTTCCCGCTAGTTTGTTGGTCACCTTGAAAGTGGGGAACTAGACAGGGAAATACGCTCGCCCTCCCCTCTCTATTTTCGGAAAAAGCAGTGATTTGGTAATTGCAGACTAGTTGCACTTAGGGGGTCTATTGTATCTGTTGCGGAATATGAAGTTTATCAGATGTTCCGTAATTGATTTAGAAATGTTGATATTAATATCATCAAATATAGTTACGCAAGTCAGTCCTCTTTTGCTTGACTGCAAGCGAAAGAGCACGCGGCTAAAAGCACAGACTGTTGTCGGTGCAGACTATGTTTGTCTGTGAGGTGAGCTAAATTCAGTTCAGCAATATTTGTTTGTTTCGGAAATGAAATACGGAAAGCAAAAGAAAATAGGAAGCGGCAAATCAGAATGGACACGACCGAACTCATTATTTACACGTGAAAAGAAATGTATCACCTGAAGAGTGGATTAAATATGTTCAAAATTTGCATTTTCTTTTCTGAAATTATAGTGGACGCCATTTTTCTTGTTTTGGCATATATTCAGATAGCCATTTATTGATTTATCTATCTATTTATTACATCTATTTATTAAATATGCAATTTTAATATATAAGATTCTTGATCGGAATCCGAGAGTTATAGGACTTATTTCATTTTTTTTTCAAAAACTCCCATTGATTAACATAACATTGCCAGATCATTAAAAAGTATTTGAATATATAAAATAAAAAAAATGTTTTCCCACTAGATATGAAAGGTAATATCCATATAGTGTAGGAGTAAGATTAGTTCTTCTAATTTGAATCCGACCAGTGCAATCAGTAATCATTACTCACTCACTCTAACGCTGATTAACAAGTTTTGATTCTGAGCAGTCTTAATATTCTGAAAGTTATATGTATAAATATTGATGTAATAATTTTGCACTTCATTAAGCTACAACTGCATATTTAGTTATGTCTCTAAGATTTTCATTTGTTGCTCGCACAATAAAAAATAACACACCTTTCATCGCCTAGATAAGATAATCCACTCGTTCTTATGCAAATTTCACAAGAATTATCAATTCTTTTAAGTGAGTCACCCGGATGAACTGCCCATTTTCTTCGAACGGAATCTGATTGGCGTGATGTCCGCAAATCAGGGTTATTTTTGTCTTCCTTGGGCAGTTGGCCGATTCACTTCCTCGCTTCTTTTATCCACTATTTGTCTCTTCTGTGAGAGAGAGAGAGAGAGAGAGAGAGAGAGAGAGAGAGAGAGAGAGAGAGAGAGAGAGAGAGAGAGAGAGAGAGAGAGAGAGAGAGAGAGAGAGAGAGAGAGAGAGAGAGAGAGAGAGAGAGAGAGAGAGAGAGAGAGAGAGAGAGAGAGAGAGAGAGAGAGAGAGAGAGAGAGAGAGAGAGAGAGAGAGAGAGAGAGAGAGAGATTTCCTAAAACTGTAACTGTAAAATACAAATCCCTACTGTGAACTCAAGTTGCTAAAGCATTAAAGCAGAAAGAAAGCAAGTATAATTATGGATCTAATACTTATCGTCCTCTAGGAATAAGTCCCCCGCGCCTCCCACAGATCAAACTAAATCAAAGGAGATTCAAACAACATTACAATATATATCATCAACGAACCAAAGCAAAATGCAGCTAAATTACATCTCAATGCTAATATAAACAAACAAAAGCAAACGCCTCCGAATACACCGGTTTGCGCACATCCCGTCGCCTCGTGAGGAGCGGGCGGGGAAATATTTCCTTAGAAACCAAGCATTCTTTATCTTTAATGTTTATTCTATATACAAACAGCTACAGACATTCACATTTATGGTGGTCACTGTAAATGATCAATTTTTCGTATGATTTATAACTATACGGTTCAGGCTGGATGTAGTTAGTTAATTTGTTTAACGAAAAATCGTACAATCAGAAAATGATGCATAAATAAACTCAAAAGTAGAGTCACGAGAGTTGTTACTACGGTATTTACAAATGCAACACAGTAAACTGGAACAAAGTCAATATTGGCAGTGGCAATAATCATGTTTCCATGTTGATAATGATGCACAATTAGCAGTTAAGAGTAAAATGATGATACCGAAAATGCAGCTCCCTATTCTCAGGCGAGGCAGCAAGTTGTTACAATGAAACTTAGAAGACAAAGGAAATGAAATCGTTTAGAAGATCCAAGATCCACTTAAAAAAGATAAATCATGAAATAAACTGGGAAATAACGCTCCTAGAAATTCTGAAATCCTCCTGAAAGAAAAAAAAATCCCCAAGAAAGAAATCCTAAAAAAAAATCATCTAATCCTAAAATACTATAGACATGTAATATACTCCTTCACAAATCCCAAAGTCTCTAGGAAAATATGATCTTCTGATCCTGGAGTCTTCTAAAACCCCTAAGAATCCCCTAGAATCCAAAAGATCTAGAATCCTGAAAGTCCTTTACAGTCAACAAAAGCTCCAGAGATGCTCTCACTAAGGATCTGATGTTCGGGAGGGTCGGAGCGTTCGGCAGGAGCCACAGGCCCTTGGGCGGCGAGAGAAAGTGGGAGTAATGGCAGGTGACGAAGGTGATACTGGGAGGACCCGAGGCTGGGAGTCGTTGCGAAGGTACTGAGGGCCGTAATCGTCGTCGTGATTATTGTTATTCTTCCTTTCTACTTGATGCTTTTGTTGATGTTACGTTTTTATTGTTTTCATTATCACTAGTGATATCTTTGCTAGAGTAAGGATCATATGTCTTGCCTTTCATACCATATCACTTCTATTCTATTTGATTCTATTTGTTAATGCTATTACTTTTACTGTTATCATTATTACTGGTTATATTACTGGAATAATACCAATAAATAAATAATGAATTTTCATCATTGATGTATCATAATAATGATGATGATAACAAGAACAGTAATAATAACAATAATGAAATAAAAATAATTATAATTATAATAAGGATAATAATGATATCAATAGTAATGATGATAATTCTTATGATAATGATGATAATGAGAATGATAATAACAAAATATTACTTACGAAAATGATAATAATAAGAGTAATAAAGTTAATAAAAGTGAATTTAATCATAACGATAATAATATCAATAATGATAATAATGGGGATAACAACAATAACAATAATAGTAGTAGTAATGATATCACTATCATTTTTACCGTTATCATAAGCATTTCAATATCATATTTCGGCTCTCAGGCGGTCGGTCATCTCTTTGGATAATTAATTTTTTTTCTTTCTCTTTGTTTCCTTCGTCAACATCCGTTCCAAAGCC
>BOPN01000066.1:533505-536005 GCA_017312705.2 Penaeus japonicus
AAGCGGTAGATGCGAAAATCGAGAAGAAAAATAGAAAGAAATATCCCTACAAAAAAGTAACGACAACAAGAATGTCCACGTTAAATAGTCGTTTTTGAATAATGATAAAGGTACTAAAATTAATAGCACTGTATGTAAGCAGACGGACTTTGTTGCCTGGTGACATGGATGCGACCGGGAGAAGGGCGGGAGGGGGTGAGGGGGTGAGGGGGGCGAATGGTGTCAGGGGTGGCTTAGTAACGTCAATAACAAGGACAACCCTAAGGCAGTCTGAACAAGAGTAGGCCCGGAATATTAACCCTGATTTTTTTCTTCTATAATTAAAGCATTTTTCATGCTCACGTTAGTAGGTATTATTGCCAATCAGGTCAATTAACTTTCACCCAGATAAATTATGAAGCGGCAAGTCACCATGGAAAAGTATACAATTATTTCGAAACAGGATTGTTACTTTACAGCTCATTAAAGTCACCGAAGAAATCGCTTTTATTGACACTAAATAAGCATCAAACGCTTTACCAGATGAAGCTTGAAATCAAACTAATTCACATTTTACATCCTATGATCTAGACCACGTTCAAAGTACTAATATTAATTAAATAAATATGAAAGTTAAACACAGATTTCCAAGCTATTACTCCATGTATGGCTGAATTGAGTGACTGTTGTGCATCGAGAGAAATGAATGAATGAAATGACTGAAATGAGGGAGAGATAGGAATGGGGGGAGGGGAAGATAATGATGCTTATGATAATGATGAACACCACAGCGAAGATGGTGCTCATGGCGATGGTGACAACGATAGCGAAGAGGAGTTTTATTTTGATGGTGATAACGATAACGAAATAATGATGGGAAAGGTTAAGATAACGTAATGATGTAACAATTAGCATTACAACTTAGTTTCATGTCACTCTATCATTGTTATGCTGTCACTATTACTATGTTACTCTCGCTACTACTGCTATTGCTACTGCCATGCTATTACTGATACTACAATTAATTTACTAATTAATCTACTGTTATTTTACTATTGCTGCTGATGTTATGCTACTGCTGCTATTTGATCTATCATTTCATTACGTAAGATGATGAATCCCAATGATGATATTGATGGTAATGATAATAATGTGATAATAATAATAATGATCGTAATGCTAGTGATAATGATAATATTAATACTGATGATAATAATAATGATGATGGTAATCATTAATGATAATAGTAATGAGATAATGATAATGATTAAGAGCCTACTGACATAATTACTATTATCATAATTATAACTGTAATGACAATCATAAGCATACGTATGACATAACCTAACTCATAATTACAATCGTATAATCATGACCAGAACTATGATCCCAATAATGATCATAATCCTGCTCTTAATCATAGCGACAACATGCTAAATTGTAACATTAAAAGAAATAGATAATTAGGTAAACAAAGAAAGAAAGAAAATTCCCGGTAGAATTTTCCTACTCGCTCAAAGTTCCCCTAAGTAAGCAGGCGGGCTTGTGAAAGTGTATATATATATGTGTGTGCGCGCGCGCGCGCGCGCGTGTGTGTGTGTGTGTGTGTGTGTGTGTGTGTGTGTGTGTGTGTGTGTGTGTGTGTGTGTGTGTGTGCATATATATATATATATATATATATATATATATATATATGATTTCTCCAGTCACTCCAGTAGCTTTTGGTGTATTCTACTATATCTAAGTTAAAGTGAAAGTAGACAAAGATAAAGACAAAAACAGAAACAAAACAAAACGAGAGCAAATATACAAAGCAAAACAAGCAAAATAGATATAAGATCAAAATACAGAAAAGGAAACAAAACAAAATTAATCAAAACAAAGCGAGACAAAATAAAACCAAATGAGACCGACGGAAAAGAAACAATTGCTTAAAGGGTTTAAATAGACTTCAAAAACCTATTTAAATATCAGATGAGAAGGCTTTTATTCTCATGTGCATGAATTATTTGTCACACATACGTGTAGGCGCGTGTGAACTTGCCAACACACTTACAGACATGCTGACACATGTAAATTTAAATACACACAAAGATACACGGACGAATACAAGTACGGAAATATTCTTAAAATCATGATATATTTGAATGATTTTATTCTTGAAGTAGATAGCAATTCTTGGTCATATGCCACAACCACACACACACACACACACACACACACACACATACACATACACATACATTTGAACATACAATACACAAAGCTCGCACACACCATTGACAGACTTAGGACCTTTGTTTTTTTTATTTGGAAAGTAGGGAATTTTGACGAGGAATAAGTTTCTTGAGTAAAAGAGGACACGAGAGGATGATTCCAATACCAGAGCACGAAGCCGATAACGATGATGGCAATGGTGTTGTCGCTGATGATAAATGATAAAGGTAAGGGCAACATTCGCTCAGGAATAATTCATGGCACAGATTGAACTGAATCAATGATGATCTTGATAATGATATAT
>BOPN01000066.1:543505-556005 GCA_017312705.2 Penaeus japonicus
GATAAAAATGGCAATGGTGATACTAAGGATTAAGATAATGATTATGATTATGATAATTCTAATACTGATAATGATGATGATAGTAATGATAATAATGATAATAATGATTATTATATTGATAACAATGATAATTATGATAATAATGATGAAAATAATCATTATAATGATGCTGATGATGATAAGGGCAATAATTCTAATAATAATGATGATGACAATAATTCTGATAAAAGAAAATCATAACAGATAATAATAATGATGATGAAGGTGTAATACTAATACTAATAGTAATCATGCTACTAATTTTGACAATAATCACAATAATGATAATGATAGCAATAATTATGATGATGATAATAATAATGATAATGATAATGAGGATTATAATGATGTTTACAATAACAATAATAAAAATAATGATGATAATAATAATGAAAATAATAATGATAATAATAACAATAGAATTAATAATTACAATAATAACAAAAAACATAATAGTAATAACAATAACGGTGTTAGTAATTATAATGGCAATAATAAGGATAACAATGATAATTACAATAATAAGGATAACAATGATAATTACAATAATAACGATGATAATGATAATGATACTAACAATGATAATAAAAATGATGATAATGATACCGATGATAATGATTAAATGATAATAGTAATAATGAAAAAATAATACTAATGACAATACTACTACTAATAATAATAATGATAATGATAATAATAAGAAAAATAATAATAAAAAAGATAATGATGCTGCTGCTGATGATGAGGATGATGGCAATAATAATGACAATAATAATGATAGCTAAAATAATAACGATGATAGGTATAATGATAAATATGTCAAAGTATTCAGGAGATCCGGAATTTCACTCATTTCGGAATATGAGGAAGTTTCTCCAGTTAAGGAAAGATGTAGTAAAGTAGAATATACGGAAAGTTAAAGAGTCTTTCGACTCATTTGCTGTCATCGCGGATTTGTTTTCCATTACCAGTTTCACTCACTTCCTTTTTTTCTTTGTTAGATAACTCTCTGTGTATCGCACTTGTCTAATTCTTCAGAGACTCCGACTTTCGACTGTCACATTGTCGACTGCTTGCACTGTGCTGGAAGTCTGTCCAAAACATGAGCAGATGTGGCGTCGTCCTAAGGTTTTCTTTAGGCATAAAGAGCGGGCCTCTTGTTAAGGGCAAATAAAGAGAATATTTGTTAGTTTCGCGTCTTCATAGCCCTTGACCCACACACACACATACAAACACAGATGACTTTCTCCATTTTTATTTAAAACTCCCATTTCAGCTCTATGTCTATCTTTGTGAATGTAAGCTTCCCTTCCCCTCCCCCCCCTAAAAAATGGATTTGTAATGAAGTCGTGAAGTGGGGGCGGAAGGGCGGCCAGGTCGTCTCTTATCTTTCAGCATCTCATAGGTAAGAGAAAAAACAGTCAACCATGCTGACAAAATGGCCGAACATAAGAGAAGGCCTTTCAATGACTGGAATGTCTCTTTAGGAATCTCAGTCTATTTTGGAATTTCCTTGAGGTATATAGTGTTTGTTCTGTCAACGGTCAACATGAACTGGCGTGCCTTTTATAATCATACACTGTGTAGGTGTATGTGTATCAATGGATTTGAGGGGAAAATACAAAACAATATACAGATATATATATAATATATTGCGCACATCTAATGTTATTTACAAAAATATACATAAATACAATAGTTCGATCTGCTATATATATGGCAGCAGTAATAATACAGTATATACAGCCTATACATATCTCTGATTTTGTCAGCATAATCACAATGTGACTAAACATTTCAAAGACAGTTCCATATATGAATCATGCAATTGATCATGGCAACATAGAAAATGCCCAAGAATTCGCTCTTGACTCTTGATAGACTTGATATTCAGATCCTCTTTTTAAATATAAAATGAATTTCTAGAGGATTATTTGCATGAGGAATAATCCTGCACAACAATGTGTATGCAAAAAGTCTAAAACAACCATTTATAGTTCAGGCATACTCACTCAGAACTTTCAAGAAATTTATGAATCGGCAAAATTCACTATACATAGTATAAGATTATTGCAAACAGACTGATTGACAGTTTTAGCCTTTCTTTTCTTTAAAACCAAGACTACACAATATTCTTGCTTTTAGCAATAATGATAATCTTTCAAAACTGTTCATTATATGACTTAAGAGCTGAACCATTTATCTAAAAAAGGACATAATACACAGCTATACACAGGCATACAAACACACTTGTACATATCTTCAAATTCAGGTTTCTAATTCTCCTGCAGTACACAACTATGAGAAAATACTGTAATAAAAAAAACACTTATCGAAAGTTAAACCACAGTTGTAATACACTGGCGAGGTAGTCTTGTTCACGTACAGTCAAAAAATCTGGCGGGGCAATATATTTTTTCAACACAACAGAATTATTTCTACTCATGATTCATTGACTGAAAATACATGTAAATCCCGAACGCTAGAGGGTGTTACCAGGATACATCAATGTGGTGATGGAGGGGGTGGGGGGGGGGGGGGCACTTAAGAATAAAGGGGAGGGGGTCACAGTGACTCGCGAATCTCTTCCCCGCATTCTCAGGATTTTTGACAAAGAGAGGGATACAATCACATTTAAATCACAGGTGGATGTGGCACTCATGAAAGGGGTCAATTTCTCATGGAAAATCATAATATATACAAATAACGTAACAATGAACACACAACAAGAAATCCTTCAGCATATAGGTTTAAATTTAATACATTTAATTTTTCTGTTTTTATGTGAAATGTAGTATAGTAATATGACAGTAACAATGACTAAAGCATAAAGTTTAGGAGATATATTTACAGCGTTTTGTTTCTGCAGAACATAACACAAGATATTGTGCTCTTGCATAGGGATATTTCCTCTACTTGTGTTGAATGTAACTGATCAAACTTATCAAACAATCTATCATCTATTTGGTACATGGAACCTCACTGGCACATGCTACCTCAAGAAGATCACTTTATTAATGTGACACATTCTTTTACAACCTTCACGATGGCCTCGGACTTAATCTATTCATCACTACCTCTCAAAATGAAACAGTCAGTCCAGTTGCTGTTCAGACCAAATGCCCCCAAACTAAAATGACTGATTCATTCTCAGTCTTTAACTTCCTTTTCACAAATGAAAGTAAGCCACATGTGTATAATGGCAAATAAATCATTACAGTGACTTTAAACAATCTTAATCTACATTAATGATAAAGGTGAATGATGAATATAATGTAATGGGTGAAAGGGGTAACTATTAATACAACAAATGGAACTTCATGAAACATATGGTTAGAGCAGAGAATAAGATAAATCATATTTTATCATCATAAATCACTCTGTGATTATATTATTGTCCTCTCTCATCCAATGCTCCTTCTATACAAGCAAAAGTAACAAAACCAAAAGAAACAGACAACTTCGTTTTTCATCTTCAAAAAATAATAAAGCTTAATACTGCATTTGCAGTAACTTGCACTGTGAAATACACACATATGAAAACAAGAATAAGTGATTGGTAACATTTATATTTAAGAATGTACTTTGCATACGCTGATACGCCTATAAAGAATCCAGCACTATAAATATTGACTTAATACTGCTAAATCACTATTGTAGCCTTATAGTTCTTTCAAATGTTCTCCTAAAAGACAGCTTAGATGTTCCAGTATCACACGTGAAGCTTCAGACAATACCAATATACAAGGCATCTTGTAATGCATGGAATACTTAATAGGCCATCTTGATTAATCAGTGTGAGATCAATAAAATCAAAGAAAACACGGGAAGATGGAAAGAAATGGGGGAGGGGAGGGGGGAGTGAATGGGTTAGGGAAAGGGAAAGGGAAAGGGAAAGGGAGGGGGTGATGGTGAGGAAGAGGGAGAGACAGAGGGTGAAGGAGAGGGATAGGGGGAGCGGAGGGAATGGGAAGGGGAGGGGGAAGGGGAAAAAGGAGAAGGTGAAGAAAGAGAAGAAGGATATGGAGAAGGGGGAGGGAGAGGGAGAGAGGATGAGAGAGCGAGAAAGAGAGAGATAATTGGGAAAAGAATGAGTCAAAATACCGACTGGACTCTCAGTTAAAGACAACACCAACGGATCCTAAGCCTCTCCCCCCCCCCATCCTCCGCTTCGCCCCCTCACACCTGCGACAGGTGCATGGTGGAGGAGCCCTGCGGCCGCCCAGAAAGGTGCATGGGATGCAGGTGGTGGGGGTTGCGCGCCGAGGACGAACCCGGGGGCGCGGCGGGCTGGGGGTGTCGCAGCTGGTGCAGCTGCTCCATCTGCGGCCGCCCGTTTGTGGTCTTGACAATGGCGGGCGTGTGGCTGGGCGGGTGGTACACGTGGCCGTCCTTCTTGCGAAGGTCCTGCCGCTGTCCGCACAGGCTCCGGAAGAACTTCTGCCACAGCAGCACCTGGGGAGTGGAGGCACGGCCATTAGCAGTCATTAGTGATACAGTTATTACTGTAATTTCGATTATTATATTATGATACTATAATTATTACAATTGTTATCATCATAATTGGTTCATGTATTTATCTATCTTTTATAATTTCTACTACAGTGACGCAATTCCGCAAATTGTATATTTGTCCTGATGTGATGCTCGATAAACAATAATATATCACAGAACACTGAGTTACCCCTTTCAAATTCCCAAATTGGAAATATCCTGCTATACCTTTCAATTATAATGATAATTGATTGATATTATAATTTTAATTAATTATCATGACAATTAATTTAACTATGATAACAATAAACTCAAACGATAATGATAATAAAAAGGCGTTATCTGCAGCGTCCTAAAATCGCAAATATTGCCACTTCGTGGATAGAGCATATACACTGTCGGGCGTACGACAACTAAAGTGTCGTACTGCTTGAACAAAGCCAGCCGTTATGGTCACAGAGCAACCCTGTGCCACAGCGACGCGCCTTTGAAAGGATAGTTTTTACAATTATTTGATTCTTCCTCTTACATACGTTTGAGTATGTAAAACGCTCAGGCCTAGGAACAGTTTATGTCAAATAGTAATTTAATCTAATGCTCAATGTAGCGAACCAGGAGTTCACTTAATTACCTATTAATGACCTCACAAGGGCATGACTTGGGTCAAACACTATTATGTAGAGCTATTCATGATTTCTGAATTATCATACACCTCGCAGTTGTGAATAGGTTATTTGTCTTTGTTTGTTAAAGGCAAAAGTGTGTTTCCGAGTTATTTCCGCTCGATCTACGAAACATGGTGATATATTGAAGATTCTAGATTGAATAGTGTAGTGCACAGTGACACCATTCTCACACTTAAACAAACAAGCAACGCACGCCCACGCGACCCCCCTCCCACACCTCCAGTGCCAGTGTCCAGTGTAACGGTCGAGCGCAACCGTTCTTCCGCCAAAATCCCGACCAGACCACGCGGATTACCCCTCCCCTCCACGCCACCCACGCTCGCCGGCACCTGAGCGACCTGCGCGCGTTTCCCCGTCACAAGAAAATACCGACTACCAGGTCATCTCGTCAACACCCGGGGTCACGGCCTCCTAAGCGGGCGGAGACCGCAGACCAACAAGAAATAGTCCAATACGCGCAGGGAGAGGCGCCCTACTGAGGTGGCTAAGATAATGTCAGGCCTAGAGAGCTCCTTGGAGTCTAGGCTAGCGCGGGTGGGGCATCTACAACCGGCAATGCTGCGGGACGAAATCGTCATCCCGTAGTGCGACTCACCAGAACTCACCTTGAGCCTCCAGAGGAGCAGGTCAGCACAAGTGCCCTCCCAGCCTCATCTCCGACAGGCAGCGAAACGCCTTGCCTGGCATGCAATCCACACCTGTGCCCACAAGAGGAGCCCCACTGTAGGCAACACCTCTAATCACGGGTCAGCAAGTGACCTTAGAGACCCAGCAGGGTCAGTGCTCACAGGAGCCATTGACCGCGGCGATGCCTGCACAGGCACCTACCCTATATGGTCAAGAGGATTGCCCGATGCCCCGCAGAGACATCCCAGCCGTCCTCTGCCTAAAGACCCCTTCAGAGGAACGGGGACGCAGGGAAGTCTCACGACAGCGGCAGCACCCACTCTAACATGGGAAACGGAGTGGCCGTACCAAATGTGGCAATGGCGTCCTTGCCCATCCTGCCGATTCCATCCTTCACCAGCCACTCAGCCCACGATCTCGTTCAACGTGCCAGTAATGTTGCAGGGAGCACCACTGTTGAAGCTTTACTAGCAACAAAACTTCAACCTCGCTTACGTTGCCACTCGATCTCGGCGTCCTTGATAGACCAGCTATGCTGTAATTCCGGGGAGATGCTACCGCTTCTCCTGTAGCAATAACAAGCCCACTGGAGACGGCCTGCTCAGGACCAAGGATGGGACGATGCCACTATTGAGGGTCCTGACAACGCGCTTGACAACGTGTTGTGGTGAAATAGCGAGGTAGCGAAACGAAAAAAATCAGTGATCGTGATCGTTTTAAGCGTGAATACATTATTTTTTTGTATTTGTGCATGTGTGATGCAAAACCACACCTCACCAAGTTACGGCATGTTCTCATGGCGTACGCAGCTGCCAAGACCACGGCCGATGGAATGTGTGGTTCTCTGGGCGTCTCTCTCAGGGTGTCCTAGCCACTGCACAGCAATAGCAGTTTTCGCCCCACGGCCGACAATGCTGAAGTCCAGGTATAGGACCTGATAGAGGGAAAGGGTAGAGCAGCCCCCCCCCCCTGGTGTCACTGCGCAAGCCCAGGTACAGGGCCTGGCCGAGTGAAGGGGCGGATTTACGTGACGTGACCCCGCCCCCGCCCCGCAGAGTCCCTGGCCAATTGGCGTGATCTAAGCGGCGCCATCACTACGCTAAGCCAAAGGCTAGGGGAAGCTGCAAAACGCATCTGAGGTACCGACAGTAACAGGGAAATGCCAATGTGCTACCTAATGTTTATTCTAGAAGAAAGACATCAGTATAATAGCGATAGACTGTAACGAATATAGGTGACCAGACTGTAACGAATATAGGTGACAAAGTAAGTGGACAAGACATGACTCAAAGAAAAAGAAATGAGAGCACACACAGAAAAAAGTGTTGGTTCTATGTTAGTTTATATTTTATATTGTATCATTTTGCATGGTTTGATTAAAATCTGATCCACAGCCCTTGTGAGGTCACGATGGTTTTCCAGCAGCCCGGCCGGGGGAGGGAATCTATAGAGAACCAGTTCACTTAATTACCTATTAATGACCTCATTAAGGCATGGCCTGGGTGAAACGCTATTATGTAGAGTTATTAATGATTTGTGAACCATCATACTCCTCGCAGTTATCACTCACTCGCAGTTATGAATACATTATTTGTCTTTGCTTGTTACAAGCAGCAGTGTGTTTCGCGCGCGCTCGCCCGAACACCCTGGCACGTCACTCTTTTCAAATGAGGGCCAATCAAGTGCCCGTGTCTGGGAGGGGGCAAATAAAAATGGGCGTACCCTGGAAGGTATTTTCTGGCCATTCCAGGGAAACTGGGCCAGCAGTGGGTAAGAGCCGATGTCACGAAGGGGAAGGGTCGTCTCGGACGGGCCTCGCGTATCAACGTGGCTTGAGTGAATTTTGTATTCATCTAAAATTCTTTATGTCAGAAAATTGGTGCCTTAATAAAGCCGCTCACGAACGCAGCGTTTTAATCGTTACCACAATCCAAGAAATTAAGATTCCATTAATACCAGCCGGGGGTTAAAAAACAAAACAGGACCGCCAAGAAAATATTATTCCCACAACAAATGCTTCGTTTCGACTTTGTTTTAATTAATTCATATTGGCATGTAAAGTGAAGTTGGATTTGTTGATATCATACATGTTTAATCACGAAAAATATGTTTACTTCTTCAAATAACAGATTGGCAGTCAGTAGATAGATCGTATTTATCTAGGCGTGGTATACTTTGTATTTTTATATTTTCACTAATAAAACATGAAAGTTGCCCTCGCATGAGGGTAGAATAAGGATAATATTCAACGTGTATGACAGAAGTAGCATTGATAATGGGTATTACACGATGCCATATTACTTGCTAAAATTTAGGGTTATCACTATAACTGAGCTTATTTATCCTTTGATTTCTTTTGGCATGGCGGTGTGACAATATATGTAAGACAAGGGAAATGCTAAAATTTAATCATCCCCAAGTTTTCTCTGACGAGACTGATTGCCGATCATCGAATTGTAAACAAATGCGAGCGTATAACTCTGATTGTGACTTTATACTTTAATAACCTTAAATCTAAAAATACATTAAGTGAACTTATTGTCCTCGTTCATAGATTTCCCATGTCAAAAACTAGTTAAAAGCAATCTAAGTAAATGGATTGAAACAATTATTCATCGTCCATTTCTCTAAGCTACTTACGATGATATTTGTTTTACTTTTTGAATTGGAGCCCTGGCACATATCATATGCTGATTATTAAAATCTTACTTCATTTTTTACATAAATTTTGCTATAACCCACTTTTAATATACTCTTTAGACGGCCGAATGAGACGTCAATGAATAAAAACCAGGACTATTAGTTGCAGGTGCGGATGCTGCAGATAACGCTTAAAATAAAAGTCACAATGGGTTTTTGGCATCAATTTCGGGAGTTAGAAAGGGCGACTGGAAAATGTCATCATCAGCTGTTATACTATTTGATAACAAATTAAGAAAGTATTAGGCTAATCAGAATTCCATTTGAGTATTTTGAATGTCATACTCTAAGTTTTAAAAATCGTACTGAAAACTACCCTTAACCAAATAACGAATTATAAATCAAATATGAGACATATATCCGGTTATAATATTGTGTTTATGGCATAAAAATATCTATATATGAAGGCCAAGATTATCATGTACATTGCCTTTACAAAATGAGAAATCAAATATATTCCGTTTAGACTTACCGTCTTCGAGGACCATATCCACATGCCAGATGTGATGCCCACCACGAGGGACATGAAGATTTTGAGCATGAAGATCTCGACAGACGGAATGCTTTGTTCCAACGTGCACTCTGAGGGAGGGTGGAGGTTATGAGTGGAATGCCAATATCAGTTGAAGTTAGAGTTGAGTGGATAAGCAAAAAAAGAAAAGAAAAAAAGAAAAGATGGAGGAAAAGGTAGAACTATAGTCCTTTTTTTTATAGAGGCGAAGGTGTAATAAATAAATTAGCGATGATTGGTGACAGGCTGACGAGCTGGAGTTGATAATTGTTTGACAAATTGACAAGATGATGGTAATTATTTGGTAACCAACAAGTTGGTGACAGTTATTATTTGAAAATTGTCAAGTCGTAGATGATAATCATTTGAAATACAATGATCCTCCTCTTCTCAAGCGCATCTTTGCCTCGAGAAGAAAACTGTGCATAGATTTATACTTATATTATTTTTTAGTTTTACTATATATATTCTTTAAATCGTCCACAAAAGTGTTACTTCATGTGATGTGTAGTGCACTTCTATAACAAAAGAAAACCAATTACATTCTGGAGCTAAAAAGTACCGTGGCAGAAAACAATCAAAGTACCTGAAACCGCAGTATTGACAGGATTATGATACTGGCGATAAGACAGACTGCCTCCTCCTCCCCGGTGAAGCATTGTCGTTCCACCGCTGCCTCCACTGCACTTCAAGGCGGCCACGGAAGCCATTTTCTTCCACTGGTCGCGGCTAAGGTGCTCGTAAACGTTGCACGCTATGACGCACACAGCCGGCACAGTGTACAGCACAGAGAAGACCCCGATCCGCACCATCAGCTTTTCGAGTTTAGTGATGTTTGCGGAGGTAGTGACAGCCTTGGTGGGCGTGCTGGGGCTGTCGTGCACAAAGGAAGGGGCTGTGGCGGAGCTGCTGGACACTGCGAGGGAGCGACCTGCAGGGAAGAGATGCGGCTTTCATCAGGGTGAAGGACAACTCATGCCATTCTCTAAACCTCTTCTCAAGGGGTCTGTCAAGAGACACAAGAAGAAAAAATAACAAGAAAAGTGAAATACCTATAGAGTAGAAACCATACAGACATTCCCTAGCCAAAGAGTTGTGTGAATTCGGTCCTAACCAGACCTTCTCATAGAAAGTTCAAAACATTCAACCTTCATATTCTCCTGTTTTGCAACCCTCGTCTCACTTTCTCCCCACCCCTCTCTTTCTCTTCCCATTTTCCATCCCTATCCCCATCCCTATTCTTCTCCCTCTCTCTGTCAACCAATCAACCACTACTCCTCCAATTTCCTCCCACCCCTTTCACCCAACCATCGACCCCTCCTCTCCTCCCCTACCCACCAGGACTGGACGGCGACTGGGCCATGGCCGGGCTGTTCGCCTCCAGCTTGAATGCCCTGCGCACCCTGAACAGAGCCACGAATCCCAGGACGTTGAAGAAGGTGCCAAGGACCAGGAGCGAGAGCAGGGGGGCCACCACGAAGCTCATGTGGGCCCACTTGTTGACGTTCCCCACGTAGCAAAGGCCGACCAGCTCATCGCCGTCGACCTGAGACATGGAAACTGCTTTCAGAGGAATTCCTGCTGGAGCTTTGTAAACAAATGTAGAATGGCAACTGGAACAGATACTTGTACAATTAAGATTTTGCTGGATTCAGTGTTGTTGAACTATGAATTTATCATAAAAGAACTTTATGGTGTTTGTTCATCTATGGATTTATTATCCAAACACATATAAAGCCGTGAAAGCATAAACTAAAGGCGTTAAGGGGATTGTAATTGGGAAAATACTACAACACACACGAACGCATCTCTCTCTCTCTCTCTCTCTCTCCTCACACACACAAACGCACAAACACACACACACACACACACACACACACACACACACACACACACACACACACACACACACACACACACACACACACACACACACACACACACACACTTCCCTCAAAGTCGCATTACCTGCTTGAGCGTGAGGATGACGATGGTGGCCACGGCGGGCAGGCCCCAGGCGGCGGCATGGAAGTAGGAGGAGTACGCCTGCAGGGCCTCCGATGACCACTTCTTCCCCGCCGACAGGAACCAGGTGAGGGTCAGCACCGCCCACCAGATGCCCGAGGCCATCCCGAAGTAGTACTGGGGAGAGGGAGGCGACATGTGAGCGGCGGGTTGCGAAGGAGAGGAGGGGAGGGAGAGATTGTGGAGAGGAATGAACGGGAATGAATACAATGAAACAGCCACAGTGAGAGCTAAAGGATACTACGACTTGTTAACCAGTTCTTATTGTGACTGCGTTTCATTTTATCTGAGGAAACATATTATTTTTTGTTTGTTTGTTCGCGGATGAATACCTTTACAAAAGTGAGATATATAATCAATGATTATATATTTACTTAATGACATATTCCATCCATATATTTTCTGCGTAAGGGGAGATGCTAGGAGGAACATAATGAGCGAGAGAGAAGTACATATATGAGGATATAAAGTAATGATAAGTGAAAAAAAACGACAGGAAACGAATGAAAGTTATTTTCAGATTGGGACTTCCAAGGATCAATGCATTTTATCGACTCACTTGACATTGCTCAAATCAACAGTTCCAGAATTCCTTGGATTTACTGGGTGATGCGTTTCGTGTGGAAATGAAAACCTTGGTCTTACAGTCAAGGACGAGCACCCTTGCCGTTCTCCCGATTCTCTCGAGAACGTCTGAAACGCCTGCTCTCAACCGGCTTTGAGCTGCCCCACGCTGTGCTTCTCAATAGGAACGTCCACATGCGTGTCGCACAGACTTTGGCCAATGTGGACAATATCTAACATGCATCATGTAAATATTGTAGGGCATAACAAATGGAGTAGCTTGGTGTTCCAGTACGGTAGAAAAAATGGATTCGTCGAGCTGATCAAATGATTTACCTCAGTTAGAAAACAATTCCCTCTGTGAGACCGAGTTGCACCCTTTTAGTACATACCAGGTACATATGTGCAATGGTTGGGTGTTGGCAGCAGAATGACTATCTATGATCTTTGAATTGTACATCGGTGTCACTTGGTGCATTTTCAGAAAATCTCATGTGACTGATTAAATATCAAGTACTTGACACAGGTGGCAGATAATAAATAGCCTTATCCTGTTTCGTCTTCCCATTTCCACACTATTTCATGTTTCATGTGTTTAATGGTATTCATGGGATACATCACTGTCTGTGAGTTTGTAGATCTCACTGGAGTGGTTCGTAAAAAAAGTCAAGTCAGCCTGTTCTTTCGTAACACATCTTCTTTAGCAATGGTCTCTTGGCACGGCAAGAAACTGCAGCTGAAAAGCCTCATAGATCTTTCACTTTCATGTAAAAATAATTTCAGAAAAGCATAGCACCAGAGGAGGTAACTACAGACAGTTCGAACTTTAGATAAATAGACCGACACGAACTCCC
>BOPN01000066.1:586005-588505 GCA_017312705.2 Penaeus japonicus
ATAAAACCGATGAAGAAACACAATCTGGCGACTTCGCGCGGGTATAAAGAGCGGTGGGGGTGGGAGGGGTATGAGATTGGGGGGGGGGGGGGAGGCGGATTCAGGTGCACGACATAAGAGAAACGAAGTCCCTTTCTGCCTTTTCACGTTCTTTGAGCCAGAAATTCTTCCGCTCTCACGAGTCATCGTTCTCTGTCCCTTTTTCCCTTGTTCTGTTATATATTTCATTCACGCCTCCTTCCTGTATTCCTCGGGATTCAAAGAATTAAATACAGAGCAAAACGTCGACGGACAAGCAACAGGCGGGAAATCGTGATTTGGGACTCAGCAGGAGAGAGAAAGAGAGGGAGAGCGAGAGAGAGAAAGAGAGAGAATGAAGTAGACTTACATAAGAAATGACTCGTGTCCAAAGAACCTTTTCGTTGATCGCACGAAGCACAAATTGCCCTTCATAACCAGCAGAGGATTTCTCGAAAAAGAGGTGAAAAAATGCTTAGAAATGTAAGAAAAGATATTCAGAAATAGTTGTTTTCAGTTCGTTAAGAATGAGAATAAAAAAACTTTTTTTCCTACTCATAACGAAGTTATTCAAGATCAGGTGAAGTGAAAACGGAGAAGACAAGAAACAAAGTTGAGCGGGAAAATGAAAGAAGAATTAGGATAAGAAAAAAATTCAAGAAGTTTATTGGATGCGGATATTAGTCTCCTGAAGCTTTGCATAATTCTCTGCGAGGCTAAAGGCGATTACAGCTTTCAGCTGAGAGCAATATCAGATGAAATGATTGAAAAAGGCAGCGCATGATTTAATCTCCAATAAAAAAAATATAGCGAAAATACCGAACACACACACACACACACGCATGTCTCTATTTATCTATCTATCTATATCTCTTATATATATATATATATATATATGTATATATATATACTATATATATATATATATATATATATATATATATATATATATATATATATATATATATATATACACGCACACACACACACACACGCATGTCTCTATTTATCTATCTATCTATATCTATCTATCTATCTATATATAAACATATATATTTATGTATATATGAATATATATATATATATATTTATATATACGGATATATATATATATATATATATATATATATATATATATATATATATGTGTGTGTGTGTGTGTGTGTGTGTGTGTGTGCACACACACACACACACACACACACACATATATATATATATATATATATATATATATATATATATATATATATATATATATATATATATATATATATGTATATATATATATATATATATATATATATATATATATATATATATGCACGGTCAAATACACATAATGTATTATGATGTATATGACAAACACATCAAAACCTTCAAAACTTCAGAAACACAATATTTCTAAAAGTCGACAAAGTCTGCAAAATGAAAGTTAATGAATAGAAATATGATAATATCCAAAAATCTTTAAAAAATGTATACATATATATATATATATATATATATATATATATATATACACATATATATATAAGTATATATATATATATATATATATATATATATATATATATATATATATATATATATATATATATATATATATATATATATATATATATATATATAAACGATGTGAGTGCAAGGGCAAAGCTGTCATCATCTGCAAAAAAAAACTTTTCTTCCGCTGTGGGTCACGCATATGAAAATTAGGATGGTAACAAGGTGACCAGTAAGACGAAAGCATCTGCTTATATTTTCAATAAAACTTCAGAAGGAAGACACAAATTGTAGTAAGAATAATTTTGTTGATTATAATAGCAATAGTGAGTTATGTTAAGAATGACAACAAAACGCAAAGCACACATCCCCTTCCCCACATACATATTTGTATCCGTGTGTGTGATAAACCGTCCTGTTTATGGAGAGGATGTGAAAAGGTACTATATGAAGACGCCCACAAAAGATAACCCTTTCAGTAGTAACCAAACAGAATGCATATAGAATGTTTTCTTTTATAGGCTAACTATCAATTGTGAAGATTGGAATGTTATTTCTCTCACTCCCTCATTATCTCTCTTTCCCTCTCTTTGTCTCTCTCTCTCTCTCGTCATATATGAATATATATATATATATCTATATATATATACGTATATATAAATATATATCTATATATCTATATCTATCTATATATCTATATATATATCTATATCTATCTATCTATCTATCTATCTATATATATATATACATATTTCATAATCGCATGTGCGTAAAAATAGGCCATTTAAACGGATACTCCATTCCTTTTGTATATTTAACCATAAGAATCCGGCAGTATACTAAAAAAAAGGATCAAATCTGACACATGACACCGCGTCCTAGCATCTAAAGAATTGCAACAAACCATATTAGCAAATTCTTTAGAGGCATCACCAGTAATGTCAGATAAACTTAACGATCAGACAGACATCCTACATTCACT
>BOPN01000066.1:603505-606005 GCA_017312705.2 Penaeus japonicus
ACACACACACAATCACACACACACACACACACACACAATCACACACACACACACACACACCATTCCCTACTATATATATTTAAACTAATCATAATGCATGGGCACATTATAATTCACATGCGTGTGTATGCACGCGTAGACTCTGTTATATGTGAGTGCTATGTACATACATATGGGCGTAGACATCCACTTGGAGTATGTGCATAATTGCATAATTGTATATTTATATGCGTCTACCCTATGCATGCACGGGCACAATATATATATAGAAACGTACATAAGTGCGGGCACGGGAACGCGCATAAACATGCAAGCATGCATTTTTGCGTAGGCCCTGCATGTGTATTTAAACAAATGTCCATTCTCACAAGAGTAAACCGAAAGGTAGTGAGATAGATCAGGGGATACTAAGATCTCCTAATAACATGCGAGACTAACTCAAATGGTTATTGGAGATTAAAGGTAGCCTCCTGACTAAAATTACTTCCCCCACCATGCACAGTTAAGACCGGTAGGTGGAGGTATCAGGCCCCACCCCTCTTAAATATGATTTCCCAGTCAAGAAAACGGCCTTCATTCCCTGGAAGCAAAGGATCCCCTGGTCACGGTGGCGATCAGGATCGTTCTGGAGCAGAGAGTGCTAAAAATATCCGGTTAGACCCAGGCCGCCTAAAAATGATGAATTTGTGCACATACAATGTAAGGACCCTGAGAACAGAATCTGATCTTTTGACAATGCTTGAGGAACTTTCATTTATTAAATGGGATATTGTGGGACTTTCTGAAGTTAGAAGACTAGGCGAAGAACTACTACTACTACTACTACTTTAGTGTCTTTCTTATGACGTTGGCGATCATGGCCCGCCATTCTTTCCATCATTCTAAGAACATCCACAACTCTCAATCCTCTTCCTATTCGTTCTACCAAGCATTCTATGAACTTCTTTCTTTGTCTTCCTCTTGGTCTGTTTCCTTCGATCTTTCCCGTCATACAATCATATTCCATTTTTTTCGCACGCATCACGTGTCCAATAAATTGCATCTGTCTTTTCGTTATTTAATTTATAATTTCTCTTCTCACTCCTGCTCTTCTCATGACTCATGACATGAGGCAAAGAACAGAAATTACTAAATGATGGTCACTTACTATATTGGAGAGGTAAACCCCCGGATAGCAAACAAGAATTAAGAGTAGGTTTCTTAGTTCACAAGCGCCTCGAAAAGAATATAAGGGAATTCTACAGTGTGAGCGAAAGAGTAGTTTCTATAATACTGAAACTAAACAACAGATATAACCTAAAAATTATTCAAGTATACGCTCCTATCGGCAGTCACAGTGATGAGGAGATAGAGAGCTTCTATGAAGATGTGCAAGCAGCTACCGATAGAGCAAAAACCCATTTTACCGTGATTATGGGGAATTTTAATGCCAAGATAGGAATAAAGGAAGATGGAGAAACCTCGGTTGGGAAACATGGAATAGGCACCAGAAATGAGATAGAATTCGCTGAAGCTCGATCCCTTAAAATTATGAATACGTTTTTCGAAAAGAGACCCGGGAGGAAATGGACATGGAAATCACCATTCAGCATTAAAAACGAAATTGACTTCATAATCAGAATTCGCTGAAGCTCGATCCCTTAAAATTATGAATACATTCTTCGAAAAGAGACCCGGGAGGAAATGGACATGGAAATCACCATCCAGCATTAAAAACGAAATTGACTTCATAATCACCAATAGGCGCGACATTGTACAAGACGTAACCGTTATCAATAAAGTAAATGTCGGTAGCGACCATAGACTGGTCAGAAGTAGAGTAAAATTACAGCTAAGAAGGGAACGAAATAAGCTCATACAGAAGCCTCTCGTTAATCTAACTAACATTAAGAATAGGACGACGGAATTCAGTATTAACATCCGAAACAAATACTCAGCTCTCGAAGAAGATATTGACATAGACCAAATGAACGACCAATTCAGTGAGATATTAAAGGAAGCTGCACTTGAAATAGGGGGTTAAGACGAAAAAGAAAAGTTCAGTAAGCTTTCATTAGAGACAAAAAAAATATGATACAGCGTAGGGACATAAAAATAACATCAATCAGAGACAAGATAGAATCAGCAGAGCTGACTAAGACGATAAACAAGAAGAAAGAGGATGTACGCAAATTTAACTTAAAAAAAAAAAAAAAAAAAAAGATCTGCTTTCCGGCACCAGCCCAAAGGCAACAAAGAGGCTCGGAATAGGGAAAAACCAAATGTATGCAGTAAAGAAACCTGATGGAGAGACGACATACAATAAAAATTGAAATTATCAAAGTAATGGAAGACTTCTATCGCGACTTATACCACTCAAACGATCAACCACGTACGGAGACAAACACAACCATTGGAGACGTTCCAAACATTACGGTAGAGGAAGTAAATAGGGCACTAAAAGGCATGAAAAAGTAAATAGGACACTAAAAGGCATGAAAAGAGGAAAAACGCCAGAAGA
>BOPN01000066.1:618505-626005 GCA_017312705.2 Penaeus japonicus
TGCTGCCGCCTACCCTCTCCCTTCCTATCTCTGTATCTCTTTCCTTCCCTCTCATTCCCTCCCCTCCTTTTCCCTCTTCTTCCGCTCCCTTCGTTTAACCTTGTTTATATGATCATTTATAAAATCAATAATACATATTACTGTATTAATCCAGTAATACAGAATTGATTGTATTTTTGTGTCAACCAACCGATGCTTTAAAGGACCTTCCGAAGGGAGTGTTACTCCTGGGAGGGAGGGGGGGGGGCTCAAAGAACTCGAAGTTAAATAGAAATATTCGCTTCTGATTATTTGATTGCTTTTCTGTACCCTTCTTGGCTACTCCTCCCTTCTCTTCTCTCTTCCTCCTCCCCTTCCTCTCACCTCCTTTCTCTCTCTTCTCTTCCCTTTCACCTCCTGTCTCCTTCTCCGTCACCTCTCTCTTCCCTCCCCCTCTCTCAAATCCGCTATCTTCCACCTCCTCTTCCCCTCCCTCTCTTCTTTCTCTCTCTACCCCGCCCCTCCCTCTCTTCTTTCTCTCCCTCACCCCTCCTTCTCAGCCCCTCTCCTCTCCTCCCTTTCTTGTTTTCCTCCTCCACCCTCTCATTCTGTGAAACCACGTGAAACCACGTGGAGATATGAGATGGCCACGTGTTGACGATATGCTATAAAGACGAGGAAACTATCCATCCAGGAAAACTAAGAATCTATTTATAGCGACCCGGCTGGTCAGATATAAGGCCGACCTGAGGTCAGTCACTCTCTCTCGGTCACACTCACACCCACTCCGTCAGAGACACCACTCTGTCCCTCACGGACTCAGCTCCCCAGCCTCTGACCCGCGCCTCGCCCGTGAGACACGCCAGCCTAACAAGAGACGTCCGTCAAGCCATCGCTACCAAGTAAATATTAACATATTACTGTGCCGTTATCCACCAATAAAGGAATCAAGAACAAGTAGACTTTGGCTTCAAAAACCTTTGGTGAGCACCCCTCACACACCCCTCTCCTCTCCTCCTCCCTTCCCTCTCAACCCTCTCACCCCTCCTTCCCTTCTCCTCCGCCAGCTCCCCTCCCGTGTCCTCCTCCGCCGTTCCCGCGTGGCCTTGGTCGAGGCCTTCCCCGGTAAGCGATGGCGCAGACTTTCCGAGTCGGGAGGAACGGCCTTGGAAAGTGGCGTCGAGGCATCGCTCCCTCCTCTTTGCCAGGGATTGTTTGCTCTCCGGAGGGCGCATTGGTAGAGAGGACGCGGGAGGTGGGGGGGGGGGTGGAAGGAGAGGAGAGGGAGGAGGAAGAAAAGGAGAAGGAGAAGGATTAGGAGGAATAAGAGGAGGAGAAGAAGGAGAAGAAGAAGAAGAAGGAGGAGGAGGAGAAGGAGGGGAAGAAGAAGGAGGAGGAGGAAGAGAAGAAGGGAGAGGAAGAGGAGCAGGAAGAGGAGGAAATGGTGAAGGTGGTGGTAGTGGTATAGGAGGTAGAAGAGGAAAAAACGGAGGAGCAAGAGGAGGAGGAGGAGGAAGAGAAATAAGATAAGGAAGAAGTAGAGGACGACGATATTGATTGATATTTATCATGTTTATTAAGTCAAAGAAGAACATGCTGCCTAAGTAGCGAAATACAAATGAAATGACTGAGCCTTATGAGAGTTTAAAGTCATCCGTACATATGTTTAGGCTAGATAATAGCTATGACAAACGTGAAATAAAGTAATACATATAGTATACAATCACACACACACACACAGACACACACACACACACACACACACACACACACACACACACACACACACATACACACACACACACACACACACATACACACACACACACACACACACACACACACACACACACACACACACACACACACACACACACACACACACACACACACACACACACACACACACACACACACACACACACACACACACACACACACATATATATATATATATATATATATATATATATATATATATATATATATATATATCCCCTAAGTCGTTTGGAACTTTTAACTCCCTGGGACATCCTAATATCACTCTCAGTTACAAAACCGGTAGTGTTTAGCAACTGTGAGGCATAAACAGATGCCAGATACTACTGGATATATATATATAGGTAAACTAGTACATCGGTGAGGAATCTAATGTTTGTCTTGTAAACGTTTCGAAGGGTCTAAACCTTCATATTCAGTGCTGTAACGAGGAACCAAAAAGGCAGTAATACAATGAAGGTTCTGATTTTTTTTAAATCATGGGAAATGGTAATATGTAATTGCTTAAGTAAACAAAAATAATGCAAACATATGTATATATAATACAATAAATGTACAGATCAAAATAAACTAAACACAAGTAATAAACGGGAAAAAATAGACTGAGAACATATAGGATAAAGGATATAAAGAACCGAGAAGGCCTTTTGGGTGAATAAGGTGGTTGCGGTGGACGTGTCGCTCCGGCTTCCTTTTTTGTATAAAAAATGACTCCGAGATGATGGTCTTGGCGGGAGGAGAAATAGGATGGAATTTATAGTGAGGATGCGAGTGTTGGTGAGAATGCTCTCTTGTGGCCGAGAAAGAAGCGGAGGACTGAGCCATCGCGTGGTTGACTTCACGTACCTTGCATGGTAGATAGAACTGGTGAGTAAATAATTTACATTACAACAAAAATAGTATTGAATAGTGAATAGTGTTGGTATTGCCGAAGACAAAAGGGAATTTGATGTGGGGGTAATTATTTTGTAAAAGGGCTTAGATTACCCATACGTGGTAGTTTCACATACCTATGTCCTCTTCTTTCCTTTTTTTAAAACATAGGAAGGTATTTGCGATCTTATCAGACAAGTACAGTGGGTATCCATTTCTTACAAAAACAATTTTAGAAAGGTAATTTAGAGAGATTATAAGCTTTCGTAATGTGAGTATTAATGCACTTGATTTTGCTTACATATGGGGAATAGCTTACTAATGCAGGCCGAGACAAGAGAAGGTTGGTTTTCGGTTAATGCTGTTTTCGAAAGTGTCATTATTGTCAGTGCCAATGGTGTCCCGAAAGGGTAGTTGGTTATCATGTTGTGTTTCATACGCACATCCGATGCTAGGATGTTTAGAGTTCAAGTAATCAAAAAATAGATTACCGTATGTTGGATGTTTGAAGAGAATAAAAGTATCGTGTATATATCGTCGATAATATATAGGTTTAAAGTTACGTTCATGATGAAGGAATGCGTTAAGGTAGGTGTGTTCCAGTGGGGATCCCATGGCTACACCATTTGTTTGTTTATACAATGAATCATTATCAATTGTTAAACCAAAACCGCATTTTTGTCGTGAAAATAATCAAGCTTGAGGCGGTTAAACTCATGACTACTTTATTTGTTATATGTTACTCTCATGACCATTTCTTACCTTCTTAATAGCCTTCTTGTGAGAACTTTTGTTGAAATAAATGCACAGATATGTTGTACGCACATCTGTAACCTCCTCCACACCTACTTTAATATTTATCTACAGCTTACGTGTTTGTTGTGCCAGATTTTCAGTATGAAATCTATTGATAACCCACCTATTTTTGTCTTTTGTTTTCCATTTAGAATTGAAGTAACTGGAGGAGGGTGATACACCGGGGGAGCATTGTATGTGTTTACATATGACGTCACGCTTAAGCTTGACAATCTTTCAAAACACGGTCACAACACGGCTTGATTAAAAGCAAGCGCTTGTGGCGACATGAAGGCTAACAAGCTTTGACGGGTCAAAAACAGGAAAGATGCGCCAGACTCGAGCCCGACTCGAGATTTGACACGACAAAACTGAGGCTCAAATTTGTCAAGACACGTGATGTCCGGATTGTTAGTTATAATTTCGTTGGTTTCGTGTAAAGGAACATTCGTTAACAATGATTCCACATCAAAACTTGCCAGAGTTACAGGCTATTGGGTTTTAAGAGCAGGAATCGAGGAAATAATGGGTCCTAAAGGAATATTAGGTTTTGAAATTTGGGGAGTCCATAAAGCAGACCAGTTCTAAAACCAAAAGTCGAGTGGAAATTATAGCTGTCTGCACCAATGAATGGTTCAAGGTTACAAAGCAGTCTTTCCAATATATCTTCTAAGTATAATACACAGGTGGATGTATTTAAATTTCGTTTGGTGAGTGAGAATATTTGTCAATTTATTTTGGTGATCGCATTTGTTTAAAATAACAACTCCCGGACCTTATCTGGCTTTGTCATTGTTATCATCGTTGTTGAAATTATTTTTGTAAGTTATTACATAATGATTCAAAATGCAAATAGAACTTATGAAAAGTGACTTCAGTTGGGTGTATACAGTAGTCCTGGCCATGAGAAAGAACATCGGTTTTGTTCTTTAAAAAATACTTTGTTCATATCCCCCTTTTTTATATCAATTCCTAGTGTCAAGAGTTTGTTGCAATGAATATGATTACTGTCCGAGTTATGGATCCGGAATTTCGGGATCACATCATGGATTTTACAAGAATTCTCTCTAAGTTCTTCTGAAGTGGAAGGAGAACATCTCGGTCCTCCTAAAGGTATAGAGAATCGTCTTGCTACTTTTGCTTCTAATGTAGTCTGTTCTAGGTTTGCTAGCCAGGCGTCGAATAGTGGGAACGAAGAGATAAACTATCTATCTATCTATCTATACATATATATATATATATATATATATATATATATATATGTATATATATATGTGTGTGTGTGTGTGTGTGTGTGTGTGTATAGCCGCGGACACAACGGCAAAAATGACCTGTCCGGAGGGACCGCCATATGTGGCCCGACCATAATTATAAACAACCAAAAAACACAGTCACGGCGTAGACGCTGAGTTCCGCTAAGTGTATGTATAATCCTTATTATTCAAATGACAATGTACAAGTGACATATTAATCTTTATAGATTTAAGGATTATCATGCAACCTGCTAAGAACGAACTACTGATTGTACTTTAGTTTCAAGTAATTGATTCCTATTGTGGCAGAGTACTCGTTTCCAGGCTTCACCACTATTTAAATAAACTGAAGTGCGACGCAATGGTATTATTCACCCTCTCCCGGCACTACAGCCATAGCACTTACAATATGTATATATACATGTAAATATATATATATCTATATATATATATGTATATATATATATATAATATATATATAAACATATGTTTATACACATACATACATACATAATACATACATACATATATATGTATACAGACACACACACACACATGTGTGTATGTACATATATGTGTGTTTATATATATACATATACATATGTATATATATGTATATATATGTATATGTGTATGTATATATGTATATATGTATATATGTTTATATATATATATATATATATATATATGTATATATGTATATGTATACATACAAACATACACATAAATGTATGCATTTATGGAAACATAGACACACACACTTACACATATTTATGTGTGTGAGTGTGTGCTGCCAAAAAGGAGCGCAAACGACCGGCGCGGCTCCCCCTGTCGCCCAAACTCCCTGATGAAGCGGGTGCCACGACTAACAAACTGCCAGCGAGAGAAAACAACACAAAACTTTTGCTGTTAGATCGTGGGGGAGTGCGCGGTAGTAAATAACTAGAGAGAGATAGATAAATGGGGAGAGGGAAGGCACCGAAAAAACAGGGTAAAGAAAGAATGAATTTAAAATATTGAATTGCTAAATCAAATTGAGAGAAAGGAAAGGAAAAGCAAAGAAAGAGAAAAGAAAGTATTATGATTTATCGAAAAATGAGATAAAAAATAACGTTTCTTGTTATTCCTGATAAAAAAATTGGATAAACTTTCATGGGATAACTTTTATGAAAAATGGGAGAAAGTCGCACACACACATACGCATTCACATGTACATACACCGGGGGAGGGGGGGGGGGTATGTATATATGATCAGCACTAAGCCACGCCCACTTTCTACAGTTTCACAGTATTCTTTTCGATGTTGAACTGTGCAGATAAAAAATAACACCTATTTGCACAGTGCTGACTATAGGAAAATTGCTTTAACAGACTTTCTTTTTTATTAAAACTACATTATAGAATATCAAAGTATATATTACGAAGTGCATAATACCTTATGGTGTAAAACAATAATGTGTATGATGATATAACACAAACTACACACTTTACCTCTTGAAATGTAATAAAAAACTTGGCAACATTTATATATCATAGGCTATATACAGAATACCGCGTGAAACAAGTATAAAACATTTTTTTTCTTTAATTCTCCTTTACCTTTTCATTGTATTTTACTTAATCTTTTCTTTCTACTCTGTATCTTTTCTTGAAATTTCTTTCACTTTTATGATAATTTTTTGCTTTATCTGTTTGTCTTTATTTATCAATTATCGCGTCTTTTTTCTCATTTTTCTTCCTATTGAACGTCTGTTTAGTGGACCTCGCGCGTGTATGGTTGAAATCGTATACATGGTAAAAAAATGTCCAATCAAGTAAGTGCAGTTTTTGTCTGATTGAAGCTGCTGTTCAATTTCTTGTCTGAGCTATTCTATTACGTGTATGTAGGTGCGTAGGGCTAAGAAAAATACAAAGATGCATATGATTGAAATCTTAACCAGACACCGTGCTTTCATCCGAAATATTAAAGGCTTCTTACCTTATTAGTGGTAGCGAGTTCATCAGGCTCTCTTATAGAGCTACACTTCGCAGAACACCGGTCGCGAAAGAACACACTACCACCGCGAGCATTTAGTTCAGAGACCTAGGCCATGGAAAGACTGTGGCTGATCTGGAAGTGAGGGGAGGGAAAGGATGACCAGATTTACATACATACATACATACATACATTATATATATTTGGTAAGAAAATAAAAGATGGAAAATAACTTTCTCTTATTAAATTATTTTTGATGGACAAGCAGGAAAAAAACATTAGACATTACGTCCTACATACTGCGAATACACACACACACACACACACACACATATATCTATCTATCTATCTATCTATCTATATATATGTATGTATGTATATATATATATATATATATATGTATATATATATATATATATATATATATATATATATATTATATGAACAAGATGCTTAGTTGTATATGAAAGGAATATGAAATATTTATAAATTATATCAAATACGATGTCTCTGCCTGTGTGTACCTCATATGATCTGACTCTACCAACGTGTCCAATTCCAGAACCAACCCTGAGTGCCCACTTGCAGTCGCTTGGAAGGCGGGGCTTCGAACCATGCCCTAATCTCCGTCGGCCAATCACAACCGAGTCGGCAGGACTCTGCCCAATGAAGAGAGTTCACCCCTGCCTTCGAAGTGACCCAGCATCTCGCCTCAAAATAGGTCATATATAGATTCAGACAGAAAGAGTTCAGCCTTTGTGTCGAGAGGACTTCCTCTCTCTTCCTCTCTTCATCAAGGATTCCAGGTGGATAGTGTCTAGAGCCTTGGTTCAGAGACTTAATTCA
>BOPN01000066.1:636005-641005 GCA_017312705.2 Penaeus japonicus
AGCCTCTAGGATAGCGCAGTGGTTAGCGTACTAGCCTGACATCCCCGTGGTCGGCAGAGACAGAGAGTAAGAGAGAAAGAGATTTGATTGATTTGATATAGTTTATTTGCATAACAATTTACATGCCCTGCAAAAAGCCAGGGTAAGATGTCAAGCTTCTATCCAAACTGACTACGCTTCTATTGCATAAAGGGCTTTGTCAAGCACAAATCTTACATGCCTGAGGGGCTGCGTTATACTGGTTAACATATTTACATGTTTTACCTAGTCGGTAAAAAAAACTTTTATGTCACTGATCATGTCAAAGAAAGACCAGTGTTTATAATAAAATTATTATAATCTACAAGTAATGTTCTTTTTACAGTGCTGTTCGATCGATAGGATGCAGTTTCCGTACAGCAAAACAAGTAGTGATTGAGACTATGTGATTTTTTGCACAATTTACAGTGGTGATATGTGACTGGTTTTTCATCCAAAACTGCATCCTGCACATATTGTATAGTATAATGGTAGATTATGCGTAGCCTGGTTAGTATAACTTGTAGCCTCCATGATAGGCCTTTATATATTTCATAGGGCTTGTCCATGTATGATTTCCTGGCAATACTTTCACAATGTCTGATAGTGCCATGTCCATTCTTTTTCATCTTTTCTGTAGCCCATACCTGATCCTCATAATCTCTTAAACAGCTATTAATACGTCTTTTCATCTGAGTAAGAGACAATGGTATAGCATAGTGTGGTTCTTCATAGGAACGTGCGAATTTGGCTAACCGGTCAACTTTCCACATGATGGTGTTCCTATATGAGAGGGTATCCAGTACAATGACACTTGTATACCCTGCTCCGAGAGTCTGGAAATTGAATGTAGGATGTTTTTAATTACCATGTTTTCTTGACTAAAGTCTATAAAGGGCACCCTGACTGTCATAAAGACAACCAGGTGGCGCCCCTATTCACTACCTTCCTTTATGGCATGGTATATGGCTAATGATTCAGCATCAGTTATGCTTGACCAGTCTGAAATCCGCACATTTTCTCTATAAGAAATGTCGGAAATTAAGACTCCAATCCCAGCTGCTCCATGAGGATCAGTGGAGGCATCACAGTAGATTGCAAGTGGGGGTTCACCATCAAGAGGATGGAGGATATCTTCGATATACTTCAGGTAATGAGACTTCAGTTCTGATGTCAAAATCATGGATTTAGGTCCTGGCAGTTTGTCAATATAGACATGCATGAGTTCTATGCCATGGTGCAGATAGTTTGGTTTCTGAGATATTAAGAGCATCAATGCTCTACACACTAAAGCTGAGGATGGTCTGGGCAGTTTTGGCTTTCCTTTCTAAGTTGGAGTGTATTGAAATATCAAGGCCGAGCAAACCTGACTCTGTGACTGATCTCATTTGCCAGAGCTTGGGAAATATGTGGTTTGGGTAGGAGCTGCAAGATTCTAGTACCAAAAACGGTATTAATTTAGTTAGCACGACTGTGGATTGTGGGGAGATCTATTTTTTTCCTCATGGCCAGAACTTTGGCAGTCATTGGGCACCTGAGTATAATTCTCATAGCCTTATTCTGTAGAACTTCAAGGGGTTTGAGGGCATTTGGAGGTAACAGACTAAGAACAGGACTCGCATAGTCAATCACGGACCAAAGGTAATATACATCAACCTCAGGACTCTGAGGGAGGCACCAACGTATCTGTAACATATAAATTGTAAACGTTCCAAGCAACGTTCTTTGATATCATGAATTTCCTGGGTGAAACGAGAATTGCGTGACACGAGGTGTGGAGCAATCACCATAAAGCCAAGATACCTGTAGGAGTCAGTCCTTGCAATAACTTGTCCACCTAAGCTTGGTTTATAGGGCAGTTGACAAGGTCTGGATATATATTTGGTTTTGATAGGGTTGATTATGAGGCCAAAAGAAGCACACTTTTTGCTGAATCTCTTGAGTACATATTCCCCCCTATCAAAGACTTCGATGAGGATATCATCCGCATATGATATGATATTACATAGGTCTTCTAACCCACTGTTCAGTTTGCAGATAGAATGCATAAGTATGTTAAATAGTGTAGGGGACAATACTCCCCCTTGTGGGGTACCTAACTCTAGTTTACCGAAAGCACTAAAGGTACCGAGAGAGAGATAGAGAGATGTAGAGAGAGAAAGAGGGATAAATATGGAGAAAGAGAGTTTAAGCAAGCCAAATAAGCTTATTAAATTCAATGAAATTCAGAGATGCAATTATACTTAGCTTTAAGGCGAAGTCACACACGCAAAAGGATTTAGCAACAGAGAAAGATGGGAGGTTCTTGATTCCCTAATTGGTAACTTACGATATATGTGATATGGGGATATTTAAGTTGGTAGCGAGTAGCTTGTCGGACGTGATTTGCTAGGCTTAATTGTCTCATGGCAGAGGCAGGAGTGGCAGCTAGCTGCTCTCCACCGTCGGAGAGCGAGTGGAGGGTGACCGGTAATAAGTGACTAGAAGTGAGTGTGGGGAAGCCCGGTCAGGCTATTTATACTCTGACCTGGATGATCGAGATATTATTAGGATTCATGGTGGGCATTTCCATGTCCTCCATGTGGGCATTAGCGGGAGCGCCACATGGTAAACAACCTATCCTCAAGTGGCACTTGAAATACATCTCACAGGGGAAGAGACTGATAGATATAGAGAAGGACGAAGAGAGAGAGATGTAAAGAGCAAGAGAGAGAGAGACAGAGAGAGAGAGAGAGATAAATAGAGAGAGAAAGAGATGAAGATAAAGATGTAGAGAGATTTAGAAAGACATTTAGAGAGAGAGATAGAGAAAGGAGGGAAGCAGACAAGGAAAGAAAGAGAAATTAAGAGAGAGAGAGATGTATGGAAAGAGAGAGAGAAGAGAATGTAGAGCAAGAGAGATGTATATATATAGAGAGAGAAATATAGAGAGAGAAATAAAGAGATAGAGAGTGTGTGTGATAGAGAGAGAAATAAAGAGATAGAGAGTGTGTGTGATAGAGAGAGATATGTAGAGAGAGAGACAGATAAAGATATATAGAGAGATAGAGAATGTGTGTGCGATAGAGAGAGAGAGACGTGTATATATATATATATATATATATATATATATATATATATATATATATATATATATATATATATATATAGAGAGAGAGAGAGAGAGAGAGAGAGAGAGAGAGAGAGCGAGAGAGAGAGAGAGAGAGAGCAAACTACTGATTTCCCAGGCTACTACTGTTATCTTATTATAATATAATGTTATCTTATTGTAATATTAATTCCTTAAGACAAACAGCTTCCAAGTGACTAGCGGAAGTACTGTCCCACACTTGCTTCCTGCCTCGAACTTCACCTGGTCACAGCTGACACTGCTACATGTGTGCCAGATCGGGAGCACCATTAAACCTCTTCATTGACCCAACTATGATTTAAATGTCATAGCAGGAGGCATCTGTAGACATCATCCTCCATCTCAACTTCATTACCCACTGACTATATATGTATCTTCATTGCTGTGTAGCATGCAATAATTCGCTTCCGGTCCCTTCAGCTGTATCCATTAGTCGAAGGACTCTTCTGATGGCAGAAGCACAGCTCAGGGGAGTACCTTGACCTCATCTCTCCCGAGGACGTTGACCTTAATTCTGTAATCTGAAGAGGCATTACCATTACCAGCTCAAGCAGTGACCTCGAGGTCTATGTCAGTATGACTGCCGAATTTACACTGCTGGGAGTGGTGCCACTTACATTGATGTCAGTGGTAGCTTATATTGATGGTGGTGGTGCCTTATGTTGGTAGCAGTGGTACCTTACATTGGTGACGGCGGGGCCTTGCATTGGTGGCGGCGGGGCCTTGCATTGGTGGCGGCGGGGCCTTGCATTGGTGGCGGCGGGGCCTTGCATTGGTGGCGGCGGGGCCTTGCATTGGTGGCGGCGGGGCCTTGCATTGGTGGCGGCGGGGCCTTACAGTGCAGTGAGTGTTTGCAGTGGTGATCACTGTGGGATCCACTTTTTTCGCTGGAACCGAATTCCACATCTTCGAAGAAGCCGCCACGCTGAACACTACCACTGACATCGAAAATGGAGGAAAAAACCCTGAAGTTCCCACCCGCCTGCCCTGCTTGCTCTGACACAAACCGCCACCCTGTCCATGCTATGCAACTTCCTGCCCGTCAACACTCATCTATCATGGCAACCGAATTGTACAGTTGGGCATAACACGATTACTGAAGGGGAGCTGATATTGTCTTTAGACTGTAAATTTTTGTTAGCTTTCACTTTCGTTCCATATCAGTCTGGTGATCAGTGTTACCAGATTCTCATTTATCAATTTATCAGTTTTACAGTACTCCTATTATTTTGTACTTTATTTTTCTCATCGACAAGTTCCAATACATATTTTTCTGTATCATGCAAACCTGCATCTCTTGAGCTTGCACTTGTTACTTAGTTTCGATTCTTCTTTTGCATGTTCTCCTCTTGGCAGTTGCAAAGTGCCATTATTGTTTGTTGTTTATTGTTCGGATAGTCATGCAAGACGCACGCATATTATTCAAAAGCCGTGCAAGATGCACTAATACTATTCAGAAGCTGTGCAAGACGCACGCATATTATTTGGAAGCTGTGCAACACACACATTATTCGGAAGCTGTGCAAGACGCCGTATATTATTCAGAAGCCATGCAAGATACACGCATGTTGTTCAGGTAGCCATGCAAGATGCATGTCGCTTACGGAAGCTGCGCAAGACACATACATGTTACTTAGAAGCTGTGCATGATGCGCACATGCCCTTCAGGTAGCCATGCAAGACACATGTCGCTTAAGAAGCCATGCAAGGTGCAAGCAAGGTCTTTCTTCCCCTCCGCCTGCAGTCGAGAATCCTTCATTAAGCTGTGCAAGTCATACACAAATTGTCTTTTCCTGTTCTGCAGTCGAGAAATTGCTCCCAGCCATTTTTGTGTGTACCCCCCCTCCCAGCG
>BOPN01000066.1:658505-666005 GCA_017312705.2 Penaeus japonicus
GGCTCACAAAAAGAGTCCCTATAACATCAAACTGTAGCTTGTGCTGACATGTAAAACTTGTCTCACCACGCAGAAATTCCCCAGAAAAATTGCACCAGTGTCTGTCAACCCAATGTGGCACCAGGCCAATGGCTCATTGAGATGAGTTCCCTACAAGCTGAAACTGTTGGTTCTGGCTGCTGCTATTCTCCTTGAGAAGCAGGATCGCAAACAATGCTGTAAGAATTGCTACCCAAGGATCATCAGCTTCAGGAAGTTCATCTGGATCCTCTTCTTCATCTGCATATGCCAGTTCACTGGATGGTTTGTAAGGTCTCAAGTGGTTTAGATGGGCTTGGAGCACCTTACCAGACTCCAGGTGTTGCACTTCAAAAGATACTGGACCCAATCGCTTACAGACATGAGCGGGTCCACGCCACTTTGGTCCTAGCGGACGAGGTACCATTTCCTTGTACAACACGAGGTGCCCTTCCTCTGGAGTAAAGGTTCCTTTTGCACGTCGGTTATACGATCTTCCATAAACTTCCCAGGCATCCTTGGAAGCCTCAACAGCAGCACAGCGGGCAGCCTTTAGTCGTTGTTGAAAGGTGCTGTTGTCGTCAAAAACTGCTTCATTTGTCAAGCCCACAAGAAAATATCCATGCCTACCTGTGAGTAAGTTTAAAGGCTGCTCTCCAGTAGTCCGATGAATTGCAGAATTAAGAGCAAGCTGTAACTCTGGTATATATTTGTACCAACTTCCAGGTTATTCACCAACAATAGCTCTAAGGGCAGCCTTCACAATACGATTTGTCCTTTCTACGAGGCCATTTGCTTGTGGGTGATACCGAATAGTGAAGTGATGAGAAGCTCGTGAAATCTCAACCAACTCCTCAAACACCTGGGAGATGAAATGATGACAATTGTCTGTCTGGATGACTCGAGGCGGACCGAAGTATGTCACCCAGTGATCAAGGAAAGCACGATGCACTCTTGAAGCTGGTCTTTGAGTGGAATCAGCTGAATAAATTGGGTGTGCTGGTCAACAATGGTAAGTGCCCATCTCATTGGTGCCTGACTCAGATCTAAAATATCCATGGAGATCCGCTCTAGAGGGTAAAGGGCTAATGGTGCTTCAGCCATGGGAACCCTTTGGGCAATTCCTTTTGCCTGCTGACACGAGAGACAACGTTCTACATAGCGGCGGGTAGCATGCAACATGTTTGGCCAATAAAACATATTGCGAGATTGTTGTAGGTTTGATGAATCCCAGGGTGCATCGCAAGAGGTGGCTCATGTGCTGCTTTTATTGCCGAGTCTTGGAGGTTTTCAGGGACACAAACTTGGTATAAGATCTTATCTGGCAAGTATAGAAGTCGATAGAGAACTCCATCCTTTAGCTCGAAGTCCGAAAGTGGGATAGGCAGCTTCCGTTTTGGTACAGTTCCATCAGATATGCCAGGAGATCTTGCAACTTCGGATCTTTACTTTGTTTGATTATTATTGTTATCAATATTTTATACAATTTAGGCTCTAAGCCAAACACTGGGGCAGCAAGGGACATTCAACGCTTTAATATCAGAACTGGGAGTATATGATTTAAGAGATATACAAATGCATTTATATACACACACTTTTATATGTGTATATATTACATACATACGTGCTTATGTCCATATATACGTTTATATACATTTTTACATAAACTACTATTAAAAGTGATAATCTAAATGGTCCCTTCAAATTAATAACATTGTTCAAAATTTGTAATAAAAAACGATGAGTTTTAAAAATTTCATCAGGTTTTCAGTATCACACTGGTCCCCAAGCAATTTACTTAAGGGCTTACCGTGAAGGGAACATTCCCTTCTTTGCTGGTTAAAATTAGGGCATTCACTTAAAATGTGTTTCACATTTAAGCTCGTATGACAAGTATTGCAGAGAGGGGCCTGTCTCCCTTCTCCACTTTTCATTAGGTAATTGTGTGTTGCCTGTGTATGGCCAATACACATTCTTGTTATATTTATGCTCTCTCTTCTACTAGTGGGATTGCAAGTCATCCACCTATCCACAGTAGGGTATATGGCTTTCAGTTTAGCATTTGTGGTGAGATTTGACCATCTAAGCTGCCACTTATTTTTAAAGTAAAAATGGATAAGATTTAAAAAATCTGTGTAGGGAATCCTGATTTGAGATGGGGTGGACAAATTTGAGGCTTCCTTAGCTGCTTTATCTGCTTTTTCATTTCCGGTCACCCCAATGTGGACGGGAACCCAACAAAATTTGACATTTACTCTCTTTCTAGAGTATAGTAATACTAACCATTCTTGTATCTCTTGTACTAAATGGTGGGAGGGCATAGATTACTTAATAGAAAGTAAAACACTATTAGAATCAGTAAAGATGGTATAAAAGGAGCCTTTTTCACTATTAAAAATGTGTCGGAGTGCAAGAATCACTGAACATAGCTCTGCAGTAAATATAGAACGAGAGTATGAAAGTTTCTTTTTTATAACTATATCTTTCAACACTGCTGCACATCCAACTCCCGCAGCCGATTTTGAACCATCGGTAAAGGCATGTTTTCCATGATGTTCAGCTGCATGCTTTAATAATTCTCTCTTTAAACCCTCACTAGGGAATGAGTTCTTTCCTCCTGTTGTAGTGCATGTTTTAACAGGTGGGTTACACCAAGGGGGAGACTTTGGATATTTCATTTCTGCTGTTATGCTGCTTTTGCTGTTATACCCAATTCAGTACAGTCTTCTCTAAGACGTGCCTCCAAGGGTTTTGGCAGCCTTGATTTGTTTGGGGCTCGATCTATAGTAGCTTTGATGTATTTATAATTTGGGTTATCTTTTGAAGTGAGGGACCTTGCTAGGAACTTTAAACTTAGCTCCTCCCTGCGGATGGAGAGAGGAGGTGTGCCAGAATCAACGTATAGACTGTCAACAGGAGATTTCTGTATGCTCCAGTACATATCCGTAGTCCCATATTGTGGACTCTAGTAAGGTCTTGCAAGCCGATCCGTAGATTTGGCATGCGTAGTCCAGCTTGCTCAGGCATATAGATGTATAGAGTCTCAACAAGGTGGTTCTGTCTGCTCCCCAATCAAAATGTGCCAATACTTTTAAAATGTTTAATGATTTTTTGACTTTATTGGATAGATCATTTATGTGGGGACCAAAAGTTAGTTTATTGTCAAATATGACTCCAAGGAATTTGATTTCATCCTCATAGGGCAAGATGTCATCGTTTAGAAAACAAATTGGTATCGTTTCCCTTTTTCTAGTACGTGTGAAACGAATTGCTTTTGTCTTCTGGGGGGGGGGGGGGGACTTGAATCCCTTAGAAGCAGTGTTAATAGCTCTTTGAATTTTTTGGCATGCTTCTAGTGCAGTCGATCCGCTACAATATATGGCAAAGTCATCTACAAATAGTGTTGCTTGTATGCCTGGTGGAATATGACAAATTAAGCTGTTGATAGCAACTGCAAATAGTGTGACACTTAGGACGCTGCCTTGAGGGACACCTTCTTGTAAGTAAGGGGAAGGGAGTTCTGATCCTATTCTTACTTTGATAAAACGGTTGGATAAAAATTCTTTGATACAATAAAACATGTCCTCCTATATCCCATGAGGCCAACTGTTTTAAAATACCACCTCTCCACGTAGTGTCATGTGCCTTCTCAAGAACAAAGAAGGCACCTACCACCTGGTTTTGGTTGGCGTTTGATATTTCTCTTGATGACATTAGCATTGGGTCTAGAATACTTTTGTTCTTTCTGAAACCAAACGGCTTATTTGATATTTTTTTTTTTTTTTTTGATTCAAGATACCATATAAGTCTGTTGTTGATCATCTCAAATATTTTACATATACAGCTCGTCAAGGCAATAGGTCTATAGCTTGATGGTATTTCAGGATCTTTTCCAGGCTTGTGAATAGGAATTATAATTGAGGTATGCCATGAATCAGGTGCAGTATGGGAGACCCACATTCTATTTAGAGTTTCTAATAGATTTTTTTTATTATCTAATGAAAGGTGTAAGATCATTTCATCTCTAATGCCGTCTTCACCAGGAGCAGTTAGAGAAGCTCTGGATAGAGCAGTTTGCATTTCGTCCATATTAAAAAGAAGATTAAAAACTTCTGTGTTATTTGAAGCAGGTGAGACCACGGTGGTTGATGCTCTGATATGTTGGAAGGTATGGGGAGTAATTTTTTGCGCTTGAAAAATTAGCAAAGTGCTTTGCAAGCGATATGGCTATATTTTTGGGGTTATTTACAGTATATATATATATCTATTGTCTTCATTTAATATTGGTAGAGGTCTTGCAGTGAATTTACCTTGGAGTTTCCTGATCTTGTCCCAGATTTCTTTTTTATGTATATTTCCTCCATGATTCCCTTTTTGCTTTTTTAAATCTATTTTATCAGCTTCATAGTGGTTATTCAAATACCTTCTGAAGCATGTTCTAGTCATTTTTCTTGCAGTTGCGCATTCTTTATTCCATCAAGGGACAACTGGTCTACGTGGCAATTCAGAGGTTTTTGGTATGTATTTTGTGGCATTGTCTTTTATGCTATTTAAAATGTGTTCGTATATTTGTACTGGAGTTGTAAAATCATTTTGTTCTCACTTAAAACATGTGGACTTTTTGTAGGATGCCCAATCTGCTTCAGTTATCTTCCATTTCGGTTGGTATGGAGAGGGAATGTTGTGTACATACTTTAGCATTATAGGCCAATGGTCGCTGCCATGAAATTTACTGACTGACCACTGGTAGTCTAGGTATAGAGATGAGGAACAAATAGATAAATCAATGGCTGATGCTGTGTTATGATATACATCATATCTTGTTTTAGATCCGTCATTCATTAGTACTACATCGTTATTGTCATGAAGTTCTTGAATAAGGTTTCCCCATTGACCATAGATATTTTCTCCCCATAAAGGATGTTTTGCATTAAAATATAAGGTACTGGGAGCTGGTTTATCAAACCTTGAAGATCAGAAAGGATAAGATGTCTTGGATTGCCAGATAAGTCTAAAAGGAAGTCTTCTAATGAGGGGTCAAGATATAAGGAGCATAAGGTAACTTTCTTACCAATGTGTATTTTAATAGCACTTGCTTTTAATGGAGTATTAAGTATAATGGCTTGATATTTTAGTGATTTATGGATTATAAAACCAGTGCCACCTTGAGCTCTTACTGTTTGCAGAGGAGGGGATCTGTAAAAAACATAATTTAGTCCAGGGTTAAAGGACTTGTCCCCTATCTTTGTTTTCTGGAGACAGATAATCTTTGCATCCTCCGAGTCCCTAAAAAGTGTTTTTATTTGCTCAATACTTGAGCTTAATCCTCTACAGTTTTAGTTTAGTTTAGATCTTTATTTACCACCCTGGCTCACTGCACAGGCATGGGCAAGCTTTGATACATTGAAGTAGAGTCATGACATTGTTGCTTACATTGTATTACAAATTAAGGTGATAACATGATTATATTGAATAGTATATCAACTGTGGCTAGACATTTGATAAATGCTGTAATAGGGTATCATATACCGAATTTCGGATATAGCATAAGTACATCTTCTAGTACAGTTACGGAATAATTACATAACTCTGCATACCTCATGCTAGGTGGCCTGGAAAGTATCATATGGCACTCTGAAATGTAATGTTCAAGTGTTCGTTTATACTCTTCGTTGCAAAGTCTGAATTTAGTTTCTTCTACATTGCATTCTGAGCTGACCTGCCAATACATTCTGTATCCAAGTCTAATTCTTGCAGTCACAATATCTCATTATCTTGTCCTTGTCTTGTATGAACCATAAATGAATCTCTCCTGCGACAACTGGTCATGTTTTATGCTACAGCTTTCAGGTCTTTGAGTTTGTTAGCTCCATCAAGTCCTCCCTATTGGAGGTTCTTATGTGTAAAATCCTAGCAAGAGGTATGCCAAAGTCTATATCCACAATTTGCTTATCACATCCTGCCCTCGCTAAGCGATCAGCATGATCATGTTTAGCGATTCCAACATGCGATGATATCCACACAAAATGTATAACATGTTCCCGTTCCTTGGCGCGATGTACATTTATTCTTATATCATTTACGATATTTCCAGCACCTTTATCAAGAGGGTTCAGAGCCAGGAGAGCACTCTGCGAGTCGCTGAAAATTACTCCAGAGCCTTGATTTAACAGAAAGTCTGTGGCTATGAGTATTCCTGCCAACTCAGTTTGCGTAGTGCTCGCCCAGTCATGAACCCTCCTACAATCATGGTGTTGCAAAATATTGTTTTTATATACAACATAAGCACATCCTGCTCTACTTCCAGACTGTAGGGATCAATCAGTGTAGCACTCATAGTCATTATTCAGAGTTTCAAGATACTCATTAATGGTTGCAAGGGTGTATTGCTTAAGTACAGCTGGTGAAACTGTGTCTTTTTAGGGACATCAGCATTAAATACGTTCAATGTCGATATTTTCCACGGTAGAATAGAACGTCCATATGGGAACCTACTCAAGGACATATTTAATTGTTGTATGGATTTGTATGTCACTTGCAACCATGAATTTGAGTGTGACTCTGTATTGTTATGCAAAGATGGATTCACTATCTTATATTTAAGTTGCCTCTGGAACTCTATATTATAGAGGGGTTCTTTAATTGCTTTGATACCAAATATAGTATTAATGTATGATATTCCTTCGTAAATAGATGGCAAGTTGAGTTCCTTTCTCATATTCACAATCCTCGTTGTTTTGGGAGTACCGAGAATGATCATCATGGCTGCATTCTGTACAATTTCTAGACAACTTAACTCTGATTCCCTAAATGATATAAGGTGTAAGACATGGTAATCTACGACTGACCGTATGGATGATAAGTAAAAGAGTCTTGCAATGTTAACATTGACACCATGTTCTCTGCCAACAAGAATCTTGAATGGCTTCAGCCGGTCCAACAGTCTTTTCTTTAAATTCATAATGAGTTCTGTGTCGTTAACAGTCACCCCGAGATATTTGTACTTGTGGCAAAGATCTAGCTCAGTGTCATCTATATGAAAGTTTGGCAGTGGGATTGTAAGAGGACTGAGTGCCTTGGTTTTTTTCAACTGAGATTATCAAACCGCACTCAGTAGCTTTTGTGGACAGTACATTAAGAATCTTTTGCATTCTATCCTCGGATGAGGTTTTAATGCAGATGTCATCAGCATAACAAATAATGGAATCACTGCCCTCAAGTGGTATATTGCTTAATAGCCTGTGCATTAAAATGTAATATAGCATGGGGCTAAGTACGCCCCCCTGAGGTGTGTCAAGCTCAAACATTTTAGAATATGTACTTTTGATTCCCCTGAAGAGAACATGAGCTGATCGGTTTGATAAATACATTTGAATCCACGTTAAAAGTTTACCTTGAATACCAAAGCTAGCCAGTTGCTCAAGGATAAGGTCTCTGTTTGCAATATCAAAGGCAGATTTAAGATCGAGAAATACAGTTTGC
>BOPN01000066.1:691005-693505 GCA_017312705.2 Penaeus japonicus
AGATCTGCCATTTCTCAACTGGAAGAGTGTTTTTTCAAGTTATCATCGTCGTTATTGCCATTATGATTATAATTATAATTTTTGTTATCACTCTCAGTATTAATTGGCGTTATTTTTTTAATGTAGATATAGGCATTACTATTATCAAGATGCTCGTCTTTGCCTTTATTATTTTCGACATCATCATCATTATCAACATCCTTATCATCATTACAACAATAGTCAGAATAATTATCATAATTATTTTGAGTATCATCATCGTTATCATTAATCATCAACATCAGCGCCATTTCTACTATCATTATGATCAGCAGTCACTTGGTGTGACAGTGAGAACTATGGTGGAGCAAAAGAGACAAATGAAGTAGATGAAAGCAAATGCTGTGGAAAGTCACATTGTGAATTATATGAGAAATTGGTCCAGATGAGCTACCAGTAGAGACATGGATGTTCAGGGGAGACAGAGGTGGAGATTTTAACCAGATTGTTGAACGAAACTTGAGAAGTGAGAGTGCGCATATGGAATGTTGAAGAAATGTTTGGTACCAAATCTGAAGAGTGAGGGCGAAGTTTTGAGCTGTAGTAACTACAGAAGCATAAAGTCGATCAGCCACAATATTCAGTGATGGAAATTCCTTGTGAAAATGAGCTAAAAATCGAGATGATCTGCAGGGTTTCACGCCAGGAAAGAGTACTACAGATGTGATGTTTGCATTGAGAGTGTTAAATTATAGAGAAGGTTCAAAGGAGTTACATTAAATAATTGGAGATTTAGAGAAAGCTTATGGCATGTCGACAGTGGCAGAGAAGTATGCGAGGATGGTGCGGGACAGTGTAAGACAGGTTTAAGCCAGTGTGCCAAGTGACGTTGGGATTACACTGAAGATCGGCTCTAAGCTTTTCTGTTTGCATTGCTGGTACACAATGGAGAGAAGGGGAACGAGTCCATGGCGCCAGAGAATGAGAAGAGGGTGGCGGGACGCAAGAGTAGAGCTGGCAAAAGTGGTTATTGTGGTCAACTGTTCAAAAGAATGGGGAGTGTGGCAGAGAGGTGAAGAAGAAAGTGCATGCAGGGTTGATTGGGTGGGAACGGGTGTCAGGAGTGGTGTCTGCAAGAGCGAGAAGGAAAGCTTGCAAGACAGAAGTAAGATCAGCTATATTGTACGGTTTAGAGGCAATGCGATAACGGGCGGGTTGGAGGTTGCGGAGATGAAGACACGATGATCATGGTTGGACGAGACAAAGATGGCCAGGGTAGGAAAGAAGTAACCAAGAGGGATGCTGCGAAAGTGAGACGGGTTGGGGACCAAGCGAGGAAGCCGAAATGAACGTGGCTTGGGCGTGTGTGAACGAACTGTGTGGAGTATATCGGGGAAGGATGCTAAGGATGGAGCCTACGGGCAGGAGGAGAAGAGGGCCAAAAAGGAAGTGTATAGATGCGGTGAGGAAGGACTTAACAGGATGTGGAGGACAATATGAGGTCAAGATGGATGATCCGCTGTGATGATCCCTAACGTGAGCAGGGAAAGGAGACTTTATTTTTTGTCATCATCATTGTCAATGCTTATAGTCATTGCTATTTTCGTCCTCATTCTGGTTATCACCATTTTGTTATATTTGTCAATTAACCCCTCCTCTCCTCTATGTATACCAGACTACAAAAATATGATTATCATTAGACTAAGTATTTGTTAGACCAAATAAAATGGACAAAAATAATTATCTCTGAATCTATCTATACACATACACACACACACACATATATATATATGTGTGTGTATGTGTGTGTGTAAGGTCCCCCCGACCTCCTCCCCCCCTTTCCTAATCCTGTAACCCCTTCCTTTTCCTGATCATCGCCCTTTTCCTTAGTCTCCTCTGTAACTACTTTCCTTGTCTTTACTCTCTTTTTCGTATTTTCCCCTTTTCCAGCATTCTTATCTACCTCTGTTCCACTCCAGCTTATATCTATTAATCTTCCCTATCTTTATCTTTCATGCCCCTCATTTTCTCTTCCCTACTTCTTTCTCTCTCCCTATCAACTCACTTTCTTTACTCGTCTCTGTTTACTTTCCTTGTTTTCTTTTCCTCGTACTCCTTCCTCATTCCTTTTCATTGGTCTGAACTTTTCTTGCTCTCTTTCCTTTTCACTTTCCACCCTTAGTTATATTCTCTCTGTAACTTGGTCTATTTCTACCCTTTCACTAGCCTCTGCCTTTCCTGTTTACATTCCCTCGTTTTCTCTCGCTCGCTCCCTTTCCACTTCTTCTCTTTCGTTCATCTTTTCGTTATTCGTTTTCCTCTCTTTTCATTCACTATCTCAAGTTCTTTACTTTCCTATTTTACTTTCGTGCTGATTTATCGTCTTTTCCCTTACTCTATTCTATCTCTTCTCTTGTCTTCTGCTTGTTTTCCTCCCTTTTCCCCTCTCGAGTTACCGTTTCATTTGTTTTCGTTCCATCAACCGTAGTCCCTTGCGCGCCGTGTACATGACATGAACATA
>BOPN01000066.1:706005-713505 GCA_017312705.2 Penaeus japonicus
TAATATCACACTCCTTTTGGTAATGGTGATAAGGAAATAGGTCGCTGAAATGGGTAGCTTTTAGCTTTTAGATAGGAATCATTAAACAATACTTCCTTTAGCTTAGTATGTGTGCACGAGCATGGATATAAACTTGCTACTTTCACCACTATGTATTTGTGTTAAATAAAGTGTAAAGAGAGAGAGAGAGAGAGACTACGTGATGAAATGCTAGGACCACGTGGTTACGGTATGTTATAAGGACGAGGAAAGTATCCAACCAGGAAAACCCGACTAGGAATCTATTTATAGCATCCTGGCAGGTCAGATTTAAGGTCGACCTGGGGTCAAGCAGACGGACACTCACTCAGACACCCACTCCTGCACTCTCCAGTGGGGAGAGATCAGCTATCCTACCGCTCCCCTGCCTCGGCTGTGAAACAGTCAGCCTAACAAAAGACGTCTGACAAGCCATCACTACCTGAGTAAATATCACAATATCACCTGTGCCGTTATCCACCTATAAAAGAATCATGAACCACCAGACTTTGGCTTTAAAAAGCCTTTTGTGAGTAAACCTCACAAACTGGTGGCAGTGGTGGGATCCATTCTGCTCGCACCTCAAAAAGTGGTGGCAGAAGCGGGATCCACTACAAATAGCTGGAAAAGGACATTGCCTCCAAAAACTGAAAATTAACTTCACTCACCACACGACCTCACATGGGATTTTGTCCCTCAGCTCCCAGGGTACCTGCCACAGTGCAGAGAAGCAAGAGTTCCACTAAGGGCAACCAACAACGCAAGAATGTGTCAGGACAAAAGGCCAGAGGAACACCCACGTAATTCCAACATCGCAGCTGTAAGGAAGAACAAGATCAACGGACAAGATGGACCTCCACACCGGCGCACTTAAACTTCTTTAGTGTTTCTGCTCGACATTGTTTTACAAAAACGTTCTCACTTAGGCAAAGTATTTATTTTTCTTACTCTTTCAACATAGTTATTACATTCTTATCGGTGATCGAACTATTCATTCGATAATTTCACTAAATGTATGGTATAGTTTGCCGTTAAAATGACTTAAAAAAATGTAATTTCTTATGTTTCATTTTTTTTATGATGCTACATAATTTTTATTTTCATTCGTTAATCACTCCTTTGTATTATCGAATTCTATAATTCTACAACTCACTAGGTATGTAAACTACACGAGTCTGAAAGTTTTTAAATATTTTAAGGAATATCCTACTGATAAATTCCCCCCCCCCCTCACATACACGGAGCGTGGGATAGCCGCGTCCCAACTCCTCCCTCCCCCGCTACTGCCCCTTGGGACAGATGTCAGGTCACAGACTTTCCCTTTTTCGCTCCCCCTGTGTCCACGTATCCCCCCTCCACCCTCCCTCCTCGACGCTAAAACCCGAGTAGAGATTTTTTTATTGTTTAACAAGCAAGGCCTCCGTGGTTTGGCAAACCAGCCTTGCTAATCCTGATGTCCCAGAAAAACGGTTATTTTGAAGAGCAATATACCTTCACAACCGTATGGGTGTTGTTGCGTAATCAGTTAAGGATCACCTGGGTTTGTTAAATCTCTCCTTTCATTTTTCATATTCATATTAACCTTTTGAAATGTGGAAACTGAATAACGCTTTCTCCTTTTGTTATTCATATTAATTAGCTTCAATCTAATATTCTCAATTAGTTCGTATTTGCTATATCTTAAATTGTCTCATCAAAATGGCAAATTCGAATTTCATTATTTTTTTTCATATATCATATACATTAGTAAATCTTAACCCTTTTCCTGACGCGAGAGCATATATACCGTCAAACTTTTTCGTCGGTAAACTGTTCTGGGAGTGTATATACCGTTATAACTTCTATGCCATATTATGCAGTTATGGTATGCTATAAGCTTGCTGCGATGGTATGGCGACAAAGACAATGCTGCATTCTAATATGCAAGACCTGTCTCATGATCTAACTTCCATTTGTTATTGAGATATTTAGTAAAATCTTATGCAACAAACGCTGTACAACAACTCCCTTAGTCTCAGCCTTTAGACCTCTACTCCGCTTACTTATCTGGGCTGTCAGTCAAATTCACACGTGATAATCGCCTCAGGTCTGTAGTCTACCGACAAAAGATATCGTGTTTACTTTGGAGGGAAACGTATTCCCATGCACTATGTGTGTGTGTGTGTGTTTCTGTATGTGTGTGTGTGTGTATGCATGCATGTATGTATGTATGTATGTATGCATGTATATATGTATATATGTATATGTATATATATATATATAAATGTATATATACATGTATATATATATATATATATATGTATATACATATATATATGTATATATATATATACATAAATATGTACATATATATATATATACAAATTTTTACCTCCCTGACCGGGACTCGAACCCGCGCCGTAAGATTGACATGTGTGGCGGCGAGACCGCTCGCTACACGACCCGACAAAAGAGTTATTCAACCAGACGCCTTATAAGATGTCATGGACCTTGTGTTCTTAGCAGAACAGTGATAGCGAATTTTTACGAATAACTCCCGCGGGCACTCGGCAGCGACAGAATCACAAATTCAAGTCCCAAATCAGGTTACCAAGGTTATATATATGAGAAGATGGTAGAATGCAGTAACGCATTTTTAATATATACAAATTTTTACCTCCCTGAACACTACATATATGGCATCTCATTCTAAAAAAACCCTGACTGACCCCCACGTTGACGAACCTGGCATGAAGATGACCAAGGCTGTCACCTTGAACCTTTAAGGTCCTTGGTGACAAAAGTAAAGCTGGGAAAGGCTCTGGCGTCGGTTCAGAGAAAGCCTACCCAAGAGCCTCTGCTGACCCTCCAAACCAGCCCTTGGCACTGACAAGTCTCTGGCGTCGGTTCAGAAGACGAGTCAAAGTAAAAATGGAAGCCAGACAGGACCCTCCAACCCTGCTGGCCCCACTGCCAAAATTCCGGCGTCGGTTCGAAAGGCAGGCATTAAGTTCCTGGCCGGCCACAGACTCGGAGGGCGAGTCTGTAGCCCCGAGTCGGTCTCCAGTTTAGGTTCCCCAAACCGGAAGGATCTTGACAACGTTTATCAGATGGTACGGGCTCTGGAAACCCAGAGACAGTGCCGTCTGACGATTAGAATTGCCAAAGACAAAGGCATGATATCATCCCAAGGACAGTCCACTCACCTTCCTCCAGGAGACTGGACAAGCTCCAGGACGGGACGGAAGGTGTGAGTTTGGCGGCCCTGACTTCTGACGAGAGGAAGTCCAAGATGGTGCTTCTGGCTTCCTCAGATGTATGACTTTGAGGTCATCACTGCCCATCCCAAGGTGGTGGGAGCTTCCCGACTTTCCAAAGGGAAGCACCCAACCAGGCAAGTCCTGGTCACCTGAAGGGAGCCTCCCAGTTGCGTCCTTGGACCTTGGTAATTGGGGCTCCTACAACCTCAGGACGTATGTCTCGATCCACCCGCTGCTTCACGGCTCAGAAGTACGGACACCACCAGGCCACTTGCTCTGCAAAGCTGAAGTGTGGTGTCTGTAGTCAGGCACATAGCACAGAGGTGTGCCTCAAAGCACACAAGGAGGGGCAAGGACACCACGCTGGCGTCCCAACTGCCAAAGTACCATGCCTGGAGCCTCGGATGTTCCGTCAGGAAGGAAGAGGGCTCTACGGCGACAAGAGGTCGTTGCAAAAACGACTGACTTCTGTTCCTCACCCCTCCAGGCACTTACGTCTGGGGGCAGAACAAAGGGGTAAGGGCTCCCCCCCTCCTAAGAGGAAGGAAGCACCGCCCAAAACAAAACCACCACCGGATACCTCCAACACAAAGGGAGTTTTCCGCCCTGGTGGGTGTTCCAAGATCAAACAGACCCGGAAGGGGTCTGGGAACACACCAAAGGCCAACCTAAGAGCGTGGAGAGTCAAACTCTGTTTACGGAGAATGACTTGACGCTCCTGTTGACGGCAATCATCACAGCAGTTGCGACAGCATTGGGACGGACCAGTGAAGAGACGGAGAAGGCAGTCGAGGTCGCCGCCACGGTACGACCCAGACTGTCGCTGCCCTGAAGGAAAGGGATGTAAGGCCCAAGGCCTCTACACCCAATCCACCTCAGGGCGAGACCTCTCCCACAAACCCCAGGGTGAGACTTGTCTCCCCACCCAACCCGCGACCAAGACCACACTGGCAGAGCCTGAACCCAAACCCCAAAGGGCGTAGCCACGACCATCCAGAGTGAAGGTCAAGGCGACCAGGGGCTCTCCACCTCCCAGGAGACCCAGCCCTTCTAATGGCTCGACCTGTCCTGACGACAGTGACGAGTCCAGTGAGGAAATCACGATCAGTGAGGAACTCAACAAGGAGTTGTCAGATTCGAAATGTCTGGATGCTACTCCACACTGGGGCGTCAGACACTGAGACCGACATGTCGACGTCATTGACGACGCAGACTTAATGGACTCAGATTAGCACAATGGCTCCTAATCTAAGCATACTGCAGTGGAATATCAACAGCTTTTCTCGGGAGACGCCCTTCTCCACGCGATCGTGCGATCTCGGAACATTGACATTGTCATGCTCCAGGAGACTCTAACAGGAGACACTGTTCGCTTCTCAGGATATCATCCCTTTGTGTTGCCCTCTAGCGAAGGCACCAGAGGTTTGATTACCCTTGTGAAGTCGAATATTCCCTGCTCCCTGATTGCCGATCCTGTGCAGTGTGGAGAAGGTGTTGAACCTCTAGCAGTTGAGATCCATATGGCTGGGGGTCCCCTCAAGCTGTACAATGTGTACAGCAGGCCAACCTGTAGGAGCTTAGATATTAGTGAAGTCTGTGCTGCTGCGGCACACGTTAATTCTCATAGGGAGACTTCACTGCCCACCACCCCATCCTGGCTCCCACGCGGAACCGGGATGCGCAGGCATCACACAGCCGCTGCAAGCTTGAGTCATGCCCCGGAGATTGCTCTCCTCAACAACCAGGAGCCTACGACAAGCATAAATCCTTTTGACCTTACCTTGTCACTGCGGCCTTGGTCGAGAGGGATTCGTTGGTCTGTGGACAACACTGCCACGAGCGATCACTATGGGATAGTCACCACCATCTTGGATGCTGGCCCAGCCCCTGTGCCCCAGCACAATCCTCGATGGAAGGTGGACAGGCCAACTGGCTTTCCAGGAGGCCCTGGCCAGGTGCCTCAGACAGTGAATTCTCACATAATGATAATGTGGATACACTTGAGGCAAGACTAAGCACGCCATAGACGAGGCAGCCTCAGAGACCATTCCCAAACTCGTCCGCGGGTCCAGGTGTTTTAAAGACGTCTGTACTACAATGATGAGGTTAAGGAGGTCAACCACAGAATCAATATGTGCAGAAAGACACTCTGCAGAGAACCCCTGAGAACCACGCTCTTTGAGAGAGGCTCTCAGGATGCTCAGGAAACTGCTAAGAGGGTAAAGCAGGAAAAGTGGCTGGAGTGGTGTGAGTCCTTTGGCCACCAAACCTCCCTTTCAGAGCTGTGGAACCGTATCAGACGGGCCACAAATCGCTCAGCCCCCAGAAAGACCCACCATGACCTGCGGTCGGAGGCAGAGAGACTGGCACTCGAGTTCTCTGCAAGAACAAGTAGCGCCGGTCTACCAGCAGAGTTGAGGGCATGCCAAGAGGAACTGCTTCCAGGCAGGCATGCCCTCATCAGAGAAAAGGCGGTCGAGCCTGATGATGCCGATACATGTTCTCTGGAGGGGAACTAAGGCGAACATATAAGACCAGTTCGCGGTCAGCCCCGGGTTGTGATGGGATCTCCTACCCCATCATTTCCCACCTAGGACTTGAAGGTGAGCTTGCACTCTTGCATCTTATCAACATAGTCCTGGAGACTCCCTCACTACCACAGCAAGAAGAGGGCTGACATAGTTCCCATCCCTAAACCAAAGGAGCCGGGTCGGTACCGCCCCATCTCTCTACTCAGCTGTCTGGGAAAGACGGCAGAGAGAATGGTACTGAACCGGCTCCAATGGAAGCTGGGACCTCCACATGAACACCTACACGGGTTCACAAGGGGTAAGAGCACTGCTCACAGTATAGCCACCTTACTGAGCACTGTCAGCATCACCAGATCTGTCATTGTTTTCCTGGACCTGGAGAAGGCCTTTGAATTGGCGAGCCCACTTGCCATTCAAGAGGTCCTGATCCGCAAAGGAATCAAGGGCAGATTGCTTGCCTGGATTGGTGACTACTTTCGGGACAGAACTGCCAGAGTGAAGTTCCGCTGTCACCTTTCCAGGCATCTACCCCTGAGAATGGCACTCCACAAGGGGGTCCTCAGCCCGGCTCTGTTTAACACCCTCATGTTAAGCATCCTCGACATTCCACTCCCAATGGGGTGCAAGATCATCTCATATGCAGATGATTTGGCACTATCTCTGTTGGGGAGTGAAGAATGAGAATTTAATCAGAAAGACCCAGCGTTGTCTGGATCTAATGTCTGAGGAATGCCGCAGAGTCGGGCTTAAGATCTCAGCAGCCAAATCGAAGGCAATGGCGCTGAAACAGGATGTCCGAGACCAAAGGCTGCGAGTCCAAGGGATAGAGCTAGAGTGGGTTAATGTCTTCCAATACCTGGGTGTATGGGTTGACAGTAAGCTTACTTTCCGCTCGGAGGTTCAATACCTCCTAGAACGGACCAAGGCAAGACTCTCTGTCATGAGAGCTCTGTCAGGGCGGCGCTTAGGGGCTGGGCACCGTGTACTAAGATCCTTCTATGTGCACGCTGTCCAACCGATTGTGGACTACGCTCCGGCGCCTGGATTACGCGTCAAGCCTGGGCTAAGGCAAAGGCTTGACGTCATGCAAAACGATGCCGCCAGGATCATTCTGGGTGCTCCTATATGGGTTAAGGTTGCCAACCTCCTCTTGGAGGCCAACCCTTTCCCTCTCTGGACAACGCGGATCGATCAGATGGCGGCTCAGTTTCTTACTAAAGTCTTACAGTCCCCGCCGAACTCGGAGCTAAGTCAGAAAATGCAGCGTCAGCTTACACAGATCCATGAACTTTTTGCCAATAACACCTGGCTGTCTCATACAGCCAGGGTGCTGATACGCTTTGAGCTCAAGGAGACACTATTGGTTGAGGGCATGGACCTCCCCCACCTCCGCCATGGGCAAGATCCTTGATAGAGTATTCTGCCATGAACCTGTCAAGGAGAAAGACAATACTCTCTGTCTATTTTGAAGGCTGAGGCGGAGAGGAATACTGCAGAAATCATTCCACCGGGTAGTAAAACCTCTCACGAATGGTTCTGTAGACCCCATTTCTCACACTGCAGGCGCCGGCTTTGCAGCAAGGACGTGAGCGCACAAGCCATGCGGGTGTCCGACAACGCCTCCTCGCTCCAAGCAGAGGCAGTCGCTATTATGGGAGCCCTAGCCCAAGTAAGCCCAGAAGGACGGGCATGTTGTCATACATACAGACTCT
>BOPN01000066.1:723505-731005 GCA_017312705.2 Penaeus japonicus
TTTCTCTCTCCCTTTCCCCACCTCTCTCTCTCTCCTTCTCCTCCTCTCTCTTAGCTTTCTGTAACAATAACACATATGCTAAATTCAGGTTGTTTTCCATGAAATGAAGTTAGTGTTTAGTGGATTGACAGCGGACAGACAATTAATACACGAGATTCAATTACTGCGATGAGGGGCAGGTCCGTTCGCCATTGTTTGTGCCGAGGAGGTAGTGATGTCGGACTTGTATGAATATGAGCGTGTTAGTGGGTGAGCATGATTAAACAAGGCAAGGAAACGGAGTGATGAAATAAGAGGATTTAACTGATAAGAAAGAAGTTCGGAAGAAAGAAGCGATGAGAGGAGGGAGAGCGAATCCTTACGCATGTTGACTCTCATTTGATCGGTAACGCGCGGGAAAGATTTGGCAAGTTTGATAATGAATATTTATCAATTAATTTAAATTCAAATAAAATGAATTGAACTGAGTGTAATTAATCGACTGAGCAGATTGGACAAATTAAAGTAAAAGCGAGTTGAACGAAAATATATTGATGGAGGCAGACCAATTATCAATCGCAGTAATAATGACCGAAAATACAAAGCACGGACGGAAACAAACGAATAATGAAGGGGAAAGAGGAAGAGAGGAGAGTTAGCCACCTTTGCTTTAGGCGTAGTGGATTAACAGGTTGGGGAATCGTCATATTCTGCAACAAATTAATCTGGCGGATTCAAGAGGGATGAAGGCATGAAATAACATGATGAGATGGAGATAAAACAAATTGAAAAGACGCCGCGCCGGGCCGGTTGCATTATGTTTAAAGAGGAGTTGTTGAGATTTACAGGGAAATATAAAGGAAGTATTGAGGGTGCAGTGTACACTGATTACAGTGGGTGTAGAGCAAGTAAAGATAAAGAAGCGTGCGGATGTTGTAGCTGATTTAAATAGAATAAGGAAAGTTGTTGCAAATACAGTCATTCGGCTGCTTTATTTTCCTTTCTCGGGGTAGAGAAACGGTAATATGTATATGTCTCTCTCTCTCTCTCTTTCTCTCTCTCTCTCTCTCGTTCTCTCCCTCTCTCTCACACATACTCTCTGTGAGAATTATATAGAATGCTTTTATACAATATTAAATACATAAATAAATCAAATACATATAGCACGCCAACTAGCAAGGCAATCGCCGGGTCAGGTCAGGTCAACTTTGACTGATGGGTGGTTCGCACATAGTTGCCTTCCCAAGTACCTAGACCCTCAAAAAGAGCTTAATACCCTCGACTGTCACGCCTCCTACATTCCAGACTACCTTCCCGCATAACCACCATTGGCGACGGCGGATGCGAACCCCTTCCATATAAGCAGGATGTCTGGAACATACCGACAGACCGGGAATCGACTACGCTACCGCTGACGCCTGATTTCTCCGCCTGTCTATACGTGTTGTGATAGTGTTTATTACTGTGATTATTGTGCTGTAGTGAATATATCTATCGTGTACCATAACGTCAGACTATCTGCGTTATGGAATAAACCTGTAATGTTCAAACCCTGTGTCTGGCATCACTACCTTATTTGTGGTGGGTTATTAGTTCCGATAGACTAAGACACCCATCACAGAGAGAGAGTGAGTGTGTGTGAGAGAGAGAGAGAGAGAGAGAGAGTGAACGGAGATAGATAGATAGAGAGAGAGAAAGAGAGAGAGAGAGAGAGCAGATATATAGAGAGAGCGATAAAGCTTTCGCATAATCCCTTGTAAAGAAATTCTCCGATTCACTATATACTCGCTTACACGCCTTTCCACTCGCAACAGATCTCAAAATCGATGTTGTATAACACTATCTTTCCGCGTCGAAAGACCCTAACAGCCTCGTTACTCCCGCATATTACATACACGTCATCACTAATCATCCGTTTCATCATTATTCTTCCCTCTCGGTGCCATACACCACTCACCACTCACCACCGTACACACTCTGCATGATGTACTTGCAAGCCGATCAATTAAGCAGTAGACGCTGACTTCAGCGGGACTACTGATCAATTTTCAAACTGCTTTTCTACTACTGGTCGCTGAGTCGTTTTCCAGAATCTTCTTCTTTTTCTTGTAGTGACGTCATGGATAGCTTTTTTTCTGAATTTATATTTAGATGATTGATATATTTTGCTTTGGGCGTTTCTGAGTTGAGGTGGGTGGCTTGTGCGCTGTGTTTTCTTTTCTGTTTCTGTATTTTTTTTGTGTCTGTGTTATTATTTTTGTCTCGGTATCTTTTATTGTGTTTCTCTCTTTTTCTCTCTCTCTTTCTCTCTCTCTCTCTCTCTTTCTCTCTCTCTCTCTCTCTCTCTCTCTCTCTCTCTCTCTCTCTCTCTCTCTCTCTCTCTCTCCTATCCCCCTCTCTCTCTCTCCTCACTCTCTCTCTCTCTCTCTCTATCTATCTATCTATCTATCTATCTATATATATATATATATATATATATAGGCGGATGATTCATATATACATATTTTCCTTTCTTTCGTTGGCACTTCACGTACGAGCCGTGTGCAATCGATCGCGTGCAATATAGCCACACGGACTCGGGCCAGAATCCTTGGGCGAAAGAGTCCCTGTGGCTGTAGGTTACTCAGGAGTCAGGAGGATTTACACCTTCGCGAGGCGCCAGGGCGGCCGGCCAGTCCTTACTCCTAAGTGATTGGCCAATCCAGATCTCACCTTTATTTGGGCTCTTGTTTACTGTAACTTAAGGAGATGATGGCCGTCCCCTTGTTTTATGGTTGCTTTTGGTCGGAAATTCAAGCAGTCCGTTGAGGATTCTGAGTCTGTGTTTGTGTGGTTCTTGCTGTAAAATGTCTATAGAATTTCGATTGGATTTTTGTAAGTATATGCTGCTGCCGCATGTACTGAATACTTTTATTATGATTAAACACTGCCAGAGTAAGAAAGATCAAACTCGCAACGTTTCGAACTCTTAAAGAAAGGTAATTTTTTAAGCAAAAGAAAAAATACTTTTATTACACTTCTGTTGCTATATTGTGTTAGTTTTTTTTATTTTTTGTTTTATTCCAGTTATACATATCTGTTATTATGCTCGTGCTGTTAAATTGTTATAGGTATCATTCATGTCGTTATCCTGTTATTATATATATACACTATTATAAATAATATTCATTGTTTCATGATGTTCTTTTACATATTATTCTGATGAAATAATGTATATATATATATATATATATATATATATATATATATATATATATATTTTATCAAACAAATAGACAAAAAGTATATTTCCTGTTGAAAAAATCAAATAGTGAAAAAAATAATTGAATATTTTTTGTAAAGTCTACAAAATTAATCCTTCGCAAAATATTTTCTTCAAACGTACTGGATTTACATACTGAATGTGATGAGCCCTAATGTGATGAATGTGTTTGCTCCTTTGATGATGAAGTTTCAGGTTTAGATGTTTTTTAGGGTTCTTTCCTGATGTTATCCTCTACACGATATCTAACTCTCAATAGAAAATCCATGTTCACAAAGATAAGTTGTGGGGAATGCTGGAAGTTTTGTAATGATCTTATCAGTAAAGAGTGAAAGAGAGAGAGAGAGAGAGAGAGAGAGAGAGAGAGAGAGAGAGAGAGAGAGAGAGAGAGAGAGAGAGAGAGAGAGAGAGAGAGAGAGAGAGAGAGAGAGAGAGAGAGAGAGAGAGAGAGAGAGAGAGAGAGAGAGAGAGAGAGAGAGAGTCCACTTGCCTAAGATTAACTAACGACACATATTAAGAAGAGATGTACAGCATAAAGAACTTTCATGGTTGAATTTCCATTTAGCATTAGGGAGGGATGAGAATTATTGGGCATTATTAGTGACTTGCAAAATATGTGTTGATAAAATGGCAGATAAACCCACTATACACAAAACATATCTATTAGAAGATGAGACTACAGTTTCGAAATCCACCTGGATTTCATCTCTGAGAAAGGAACATGGTACAAGCAGGGCAGGTGAGGACAGATAAGCGGTAACGAAGGCAGGAGCGGGCAGGTGACCGACATCGGGCGGTATGTGAGACGGGTGGCCAGCGTTCGGCAACAGTCTGAGAGTATGTGTCGCAAGCAGACTGTCGGCAAGAGAAAAGCCACTGTTGAGGACGTGGACATCGGCGGAAGGAAACAGGCCATTGGTGAACGAAGAAAGAACTGTTAGTGTGGTCCCTGGATATAGCGTACTTATGCTGAGACACACGCTTAGAGAGACAAGCGCCGGTCTCACCGAAGTACCGTTTCTCACAGGGGGAGCAGGGGTGACATAGGTGCCTACCTTGGAAGCAGAGGGAGGACAGGCGTGGACCAGGTCACGCCGGAGGGTGTTCACCTGGTGGATTTCGAAACTGGAGTCTCATCTTCTAATAAATATGTTTTGTGTATAGTGGGTTTATCTGCCAATATTATTGGTGATATACCAGCTAAAAATGCATATTTGATCGCTCATAATGTTAAGGAAGTTAAACATTCCTGTTCATAGGTGAAGTTTAAGCTTGGAGAAGAGGAAGGTATATGGTAGGGTAATGGGGAAAGCAAAACTGCCCAAGAAGGATAAATGAAGGTAGGTATCGTACCTATTTTGTGCATATTGGATTTTCCTATCAATGTATTAACAAGATGGAGCGTTTTGTCGTTACTATGGTACTTCATATCATCTTATGTTTTTGTTGAAGTAGAGGGAAACAAAATGGCATTAATAAATATAACCATGTAATATGTGTTACGTATCATGCAATATAAAATACTGTAAGTGTAGATGCGTATTGATATCTGTGCACGCATAAATGTGAGTCAATACACGATAAGCAAAAGACGAGACTGCTTTGGAAACACAAGCAACCTCGGCGCCGGAGGTCGCTTTCTGGTATCACGCCTGTTTTTATCTCAGTTACTGGTTTCATTTTTTTTCTTTTCCTCCTTTAACTCGGATCTTTTATTAACATGAATTCTTAAACGAGACACTTAATTCTGCTCTTCTGTTTGCTCTTACGTCAAAATAGGAAATTTATACATATTTAGTCAAACAAAATATAATCGATAGATACTTCTATAACTGTATCATTATTGTCATTCTCATTACTGATACTACTATTTTGATCATTATTACTATCATCACAACTTCCATATTAATATTTAATTATGATCATAATTATTACTACATTATCATCATTAAAAATGAAAGAAGCTACTCGCTCGAAATTTTTAAACAAAAATATTCCAACAGTAAACAAAAGGCAGACCAAAATACCATACATCAAAATCAAATCATTCAAAACCCACTCAACAAGAATATAATTTCCAACAACTCTATCGACATTTGCCGATGGCAACGCAATCGCTTTCTGTGCTCTCGGGGGATCAGTGCCGAACTAAATAAGAGATGCAATACATGATCCCATGATCCGGGTTTAAGAAGAACACGAAGGAAGAAATGAAGAAAAAAGAGGAAAGAGAAGAGACTGTTTTTTACACTGCAAGGCGGGAAAAAGGGAGTTATGTCGCTGCGGTTGTTTCCCTGTCTTCACTGCTTCTACGTTATTTTTGACAATCATTTGGATATATATATGTACAGTAGTTATATGTTTGTTTGTTTGTTTGTTTGTGTGTGTCTATTTAGGTATGTGTCATATACTCATGTATGTATATGTATATTTATACTGTACATTACTGCTCGAAAGAACAAACGACAAATCAAACAATGAAAAATAAGACAATACTTAGAGCTTCAAAATACAAATACGTCAACTATTACGATTACATACCAATCCCAAGTACAAACGGATGCATCTGTGAAATGAACTTTAAAAGACTCGCCCCCGGGTGGGCTCGAACCACCAACCTTTCGGTTAACAGCCGAACGCGCTAACCAATTGTGCCACGGAGGCATAGCACATAAGGGAAACTTTTGAAATAAAACCAAAGAGTCACATGTATAATCATAAACGACATTCATAATAAAAGGCATTAACAGTTGAAAAGATTTACTTTTCCCTTCAGATAGTAACGTGCAATGTGGTCATACTGTCCTAAATAACAGCAAACAGCCGAGGTAGTGAAGCCCTGATCGTACGTCTGGCAGCGGCGTGCGCCCGTGCTGCCAGACTTGCTCAACGTCGCCGTGTCCCATTTCACTCCGCCCTCGGCGTGGCTTCATTACACCCAAGTGAAAAACACGCACGCATCAATAGCATTAAGTCTAAACAAGGTGATTGCATTATCCAATGGATTTTACGTTTTAAGAGAAATCCATAATGACTTTAACTCGTAAATGTCTCATGAAACTTTGTGAAATGTTCAGTATAAAGTTCAAATAAATGCGCTATATCAATGATTACTATTGTCTTTTTAGAGCGCCATATATGCCATGGTAATGAATCAGGTTTGATAATACTGATAAGATTTTTAAAGATTATGTCAGACAGATATAACACATCCACTCTGATTTACAAGGCGCTAATCATATTGAAACTTTACTTGAGATACATTCAATAATTAATTATACATTCTAATTTCTCTTATTGATTGTCATGATACATAATTTGTGCCGATTAGGCTATTTTTACACACACACACACACACACATATATACATATATGTATATATATGTATGTATACACATACACACACACAGACACACACACATATACATATATGTATATATATGTATGTATACACATACACATACACACACACACACACACACACACACACACACACACACACACACACACACACACACACATATATATATATATATATATATATATATATGTATAGATAGATATATAGATATGTGTGTGTATCTATGTATTTATTTATCCATATATCTCTCTATCTATCTATATATATATATAAATATGCATAATGGATGCCATATTATATGATTTATGCTGATTATGCTACTTTGGTATACACACACACACACACACACACACACTGAATATATTGATACACATAGTGCTGTACTGGATGTAAAAAGATCCAGTGGGCGTTAATAATCGTAACTCGTGGTGAAAAAAATCGCAAAAAGCGTAAATTCAAAATGGAGCTGCCTTTTGACGTAAAACTGAACTTAGGGCAGTTAAACGTAAGCCTGGCTGGTTTTTCAAAAACACTTGTTCGACTATGGCTTGTGACGTCAAATGTAAATAAAAGGATTTGGTACGCATGACTACTTTATTTGATATATGTTACTTGTGCCAAATATACAGTATTAATTCTATTGATAACTCACTCATTTTTGTTTTTTGTTTTCCAAATATATTTGAAATAACTGTGGAGGACGGTGATACATCGGGAAGCCACTGTATGTGTTTACATATGACGTCACGCTTAAGCTTGACCATAACTTGCCACCGTCGACAGGGGCTTGATTAGAATCAAGCGCGCATGTGACGTCATCAAGGCTACACCCAAGATAGGACATTAAAAACAGGAAAGTCGCGCCAGACTCAAACCCGGCACAAGATTTGACACGACA
>BOPN01000066.1:738505-743505 GCA_017312705.2 Penaeus japonicus
ACAGTAATTTGGTAGGAGACCACTTCTCCCATAATATTCTTTTATCACCCTTAGTTTGTCGTAAGTAGACTATTGTTATCCACAATAATTCTTTTATAGCCCTATGTTGATACAATAATTTGATAATTATTCGCACAATTTTTACTGTCTTGTAGCATTTTTTCCTGTTTATTCTGAGACATCCAGTAGTTCAAGTACACCTTTGTGGCTTGCCACTGTTGTCCCGCTCTACCTGAGAAGCTTTTAATTCAAGATATCCTTTGCGGGTCACTGTAAGCATCTTCCTCCTTTATCTATCTTTATCAGAAAAAAATAAAATCAACTTAGAAAACTGCAAAGTCTAAGAAAAAATAAAATAAAACCTATATTACCCCTCCCCCCTCCGTTCTTCTTGGTTTCTTCTCTTTGGCCCTCTATGTTTAAGGTTATCAAGTACATATGCGGGTCGCCAAGAACCACAAAACAAGACCCGGAATATGGTCCCCCAAAACGCCCCAAAGAGAGAGCATGGCTGTTGTGTCCCAGCAACAGCAATCAGGAGTGTAGCACCTGTCGAAGAAGACAGCCAGACACCCTCAGTTCATTTTGTGGAAGGCCCACCTGCGAAATAAGTAAAAAGCAGCAGCCAAGGACAGAAGAATATAGAAAATGAAGAACCAGAATATGACATACTGACATCTCGGATGTGGAACATCGAGAACGCACCAACGAGGATACGCAGACATTCCAACCAAAGTTTCAAGTTGACAAAAGCTGGACGAAAAGTTCGCCCTTCAAGGACGACTTCAGCTAATATTTAGTTGTTCATAAAACTTGAAAGTCGAGGACGACTTGGTTAATAGGTGTCCATGGTGCTCTGGCTCATGTCTACGTGAGCCGACCTGGCAAGTCAGGGTATAAAGGTTTGACCTGGGCTCAGTCAATCAATCAATCAATCAGCAGTCTCTCCGAGGAGGAGCAGTCAGCTAGCTACCACTACCCAAGTAATTATTACATTATCACGTATGCTGTTATCCACCAATAAAGGTACCAGGCTTTAGCTCAAAACCTTTAGTGAGTACATTCTCACAGAAGGAGAGAGAGAGAGAGAGTGAGTGAGTATGTGTGTCTGAGATTTGCAAAGAGGAATGCAACATATGGGTTCTCCTATATCAACAGTCATAGTCAAAATCACGCTCAGTCGATCGACCTAAGCTGAATATATAAATAACCAACAAACAACATTCTACAAGTTCATCCTTTTCCGCCATTCCCCAGGGGACACCGTGTCCCAAGCCAAGCAGGCGTGTACACAGGTGTGTCCAGGGCTATTTTTGGAGTTTCCTGCGACAACCATGTGGCCGAGTTCTCATCGGAGTTGACCTATGACCTGCTTCCCCAAGGAAAAGTTAGATCTTAACTGTTGCTAATCTCTTTGCTACCACCTTTAATGAATAGAGAAAACGCCCTTGACTTTTGATAAAGTTCTATATCTGATATCCCTCACAAACTGGTCGCAGCGTCGGGACGTTTTTCTTTTAAGCAAAAAAGAAACTAGAAAAAAAAACTCCCGTCGCATACCCCGACCATTCTCCGAAACACCACCACCACTGCCGAGGAAAACGCATCAGAAATATCCAAGCAACAAGAAATCCAGATGTCAGCCCAGTAGCCAAGCCAAGATAGGTGTATGTCATGTTAGCGGTGTTATCATTTACCCTTCCCTTCCTCCTATTTTCTGTCTGTTTACTGAGTGTTTTTTTCCGTGGTGATTTGCTGTTTCCCTATAATTAATGTTTTTTCTGCGTATAGTGAATTCAGCTTCGTTTTCGTTTCTTGACATCTACTACAAGGACTGGTAAATCCTTTAAAGATAAAGTGCTAGATCCACTTGCTGCATTAATGGGACATCACGATTCGGATGACGATGTAGTATCATCACCCGCCCCATCCACCTCTCATTCTGATACGCTCACTTTCTCCCTCATCCTCCTGATCTTCCTACTGTCGTTCCTACTATACTTCCTCAGAACTCTAATCTTAACACTACTGCTGAATCCTCTTCCTCACCTTCTCCTCCCTCACCCATCCCACATCCACCCACTCAGACCATCTCCAATATGTCGACATACCAGCCTCATCACACTTTCAATAGCTTAACGAAATGGTACATCTACATTATATTGATATATATTGATATTGATATTGAGACAGCTTCCTGTGCGATGTAGAAATCGCCGCCAAACAAAGTGGTATTTCTGACAATGATCTGTGCCGAGTGTCACCTTGACATTACCATCCCTGAGGTGCGCGATGCACTTGATGCGTTTAAGACTGCACCGCTAGTCCTTCGTTATTGGAATAGATTTAAATCGGTATTTAAAGCATCTTTCAGGCCACTTGCATCTGGCCATCATTTGCAATTCACCTCCCTTATTGCAAGGGAACCAGGCTCTTTGTCCAAAGATGTTAGGATATATTGTAACAAATTGCAATATGGAAATGGGTGGAGTCTATTCCACTGAATGAACCCTGCCCTAAAAAGGGATGTTTTGAAGGTGACGACCACATTGCATGGATGTCTTATCTAACCAAAGGTATTCTCGCCTCCTCCTTACCTTTATCAGTAAGAGAAAAACTATGGAGACCGTGAAAATCGATCAACATTCACTCTTTTCCCAAGGAATTTGCTAAATCAATTAAGGAAAAGGCTCCGAGTGCTACCGTCCATGCAAATATCGCCACAGAAAACACACATTATACAAACAAACACGTAAACAAAAACGATCGTAAAAACATTAAACACCATGCCGCACCTCTAACCAACAGTATACTCAACACCCACAACATAACCACCACAACAGAAACAACAAATGACATAACAAACAAACAAATCAACACTACCAGCCGAGTTCCCCAGCACCACCATGTAGACAACCACAACGCCAACCATTGCCAGGACCGAATAATCTTCCTGGTTTCCACAATCCTAAACCCGCCGTCAATAATTGGTTACCAGACCCGTATCAGTGCTTCAACTGCACCAGGGTATCTACTAGTACATCACCGCCCTTATGCTCATACCACCATCAATTTGCCAACAATAATTGGGCAGAATGTTGAACACTCCCTGAGCAAGTCCGCATTACATATGACCTCCTCAAAAAACGCCAGCACCAACGTCTCTCTTTTTTTAGGAATAACAAATGACCGAGTGGATGTAAGAAATCTGCAAGACGAGCTCTGCACGATGAACACCTGGCATCCGACATATACCATATAGTTCAACGACGAAAGCCAGCCTCCTCTTCTTCCTTCAGGACTAAATAATCGTCGAAAACATTTTTTCCTGGACAACGGTTCTTCTTGTAGTGTTGTATCTCTTCATATTTTAAAGGAATATGGCTTCTCGTTAGATTTGCATGCATCGCAGACCACTCTTTGTGGTATTACGGGTAACACGACATATTTTCTAGGAGAGAAACAGTAGCACAGTATTTTCTTATTTCCTTTTTTATGTATACTGCCCGTACTGGCCAGTCATTTTGATATTGCATTTATTGCATGTTGGGACGCCATGCATAGCGTGGTAAAACGGTCTGAGATTTGCAAAGAGGTTTGCAATATATGGGTTTTCCTATACCAATAGTCATAGACAAAATCACACGCAGTCGATCGACCTTAAGCTGAATATATGAATAACCAACAAACAACATTTTACAGTTCATCCCTTTCAGCCATTCCCCAGGGGACGGCCGGACCGTCCGCACCAGACCTCACTGTCACTCCGACACCTGCAAATCCGAGATGCACCTCGGAGGCCGACCAGATGTCACTAGAACCCAAGCCAACCGAAGCCAACCCGGCGCGTACGCAGGTGCGCTCTGGACTATTTTTGGAATTTCCTGCGACGACCATTTGCCCCCAAGTTCTCATCAGGTCAGGGGTCCACGTATTAGCATTTGTCGTGTCCCTATTTCTGTGTGTGATCTCTTGACATAAAGAGAATTTACTTGTCGTGTTCGAACATAAGGATAAGCCAGATTTGCGGAGCAGATGCTACGCCGGGCTTGTATGCACTGAGGCGAGCCCGCCTGTGTCAGCGTGTGCTGACTCGTGAGAGAATGTGCCAACGAGTGTTGACTCGATCTGAGCTTGGTCCTTACCCAACGCAGTGCCCAGCTACGTCAGTAACCGCCAGGTGACAGTGGAATCGAACACCTGATGTGTTCCCTACAGTTTGTAAGGGCAGGATCCATTGTGGGTAATTCCCATGAATGATTTTAGGAATGAAAACACATGTATCATAGCTGCATTTGGCTTGGATTTTTAACCGTTTTAGTTGAATAATATGTAGGGTGATGTGATCGAACTTACTAACATTACCTAATGCAACTCTTGCAGCAAAGTTTTGTAGTCTTTGTGCTTTCTGCACTAGGGTTTTGTTAGTAGAGCCCCAAACAGTTAAGCAAAAATTATTGATGCTCAGAGTTAGTGTTTGTACAACCGTGATTCTTGTTTATGTAGGGATTTGATTTTTTTTTTATATGATTAAGATATATACCTATGAAGATACATTGCGTTTTTTGTGGATTTATTTTAAGGCCATTGATGTCAAAATATCGTTTTGCTTGAACAAGAGTGTCTTGAGTGTTTGTTATCAATGCATCTAAGTTGTTCACTGAGTCACTATGGAGAAATTAAGAATCATCGGCGGATTGTATTAGATGGCAGTTATGGACTATGGTTGATAAATCATTAATGAAAATTGTGAATAAGATCGGGCCTAATATAGATCGTTGTGGAACACCGAAATAGACTGCTTGTTGTGATGATATATGCTCTTTAAATTGTACCGACTGGGTTCTTGTATTTAGATAGCTATGGTTTCTTAATTTGTTATGAAGAATTTTGTGGTTGACACTGTCGAAAGCTTTAGAAAGAACGCACAAAGTGAGCAAATTTACCTTATTGTTATTCATGTTATTATAAATTTGGTCAATGGGTGGAGTCTATTCCAC
>BOPN01000066.1:751005-763505 GCA_017312705.2 Penaeus japonicus
CCACCACTTGTATCTCCACCTGTCGCTGAACCTCCTCCGCCACTTGCATCTCCACCTGTCCCTGAACCTCCTCCGCCACTTGCATCTCCACCTGTCCCTGAACCTCCTCCACCACTTGTATCTCCACCTGTCGCTGAACCTCCTCCGCCACTTGTATCTCCACCTGTCCCTGAACCTCCTCCCCCACTTGTATCTCCACCTGTCGCTGAACCTCCTCCGCTACTTGTATCTCCACCTGTCACTGAACCTCCTCCGCCACTTGTATCTCCACCTGTCGCTGAACCTCCTCCGCCACTTGTATCTCCACCTGTCGCTGAACCTCCTCCGCCACTTGTATCTCCACCTGTCGCTGAACCTCCTCCGCCACTTGTATCTCCACCTGTCCCTGAACCTCCTCCGCCACTTGCATCTCCACCTGTCCCTGAACCTCCTCCACCACTTGTATCTCCACCAGTCCCTGAACCTCCTCCGCCACTTGCATCTCCACCTGTCCCTGAACCTCCTCCGCCACTTGCATCTCCACCTGTCGCTGAACCTCCTCCGCCACTTGTATCTCCACCTGTCGCTGAACCTCCTCCGCCACTTGTATCTCCACCAGTCCCTGAACCTCCTCCCCCACTTGCATCTCCACCTGTCCCTGAACCTCCTCCACCACTTGTATCTCCACCTGTCCCTGAACCTCCTCCGCCACTTGTATCTCCACCTGTCCCTGAACCTCCTCCGCCACTTGTATCTCCACCTGTCGCTGAACCTCCTCCGCCACTTGTATCTCCACCTGTCGCTGAACCTCCTCCGCCACTTGTATCTCCACCAGTCCCTGAACCTCCTCCCCCACTTACATCTCCACCAGTCCCTGAACCTCCTCCGCCACTTGTATCTCCACCAGTCCCTGAACCTCCTCCGCCACTTGTATCTCCACCAGTCCCTGAACCTCCTCCCCCACTTGTATCTCCACCTGTCCCTGAACCTCCTCCGCCACTTGTATCTCCACCTGTCCCTGAACCTCCTCCCCCACTTGTATCTCCACCAGTCCCTGAACCTCCTCCCCCACTTGCATCTCCACCAGTCCCTGAACCTCCTCCCCCACTTGTATCTCCACCTGTCCCTGAACCTCCTCCCCCACTTGTATCTCCACCTGTCCCTGAACCTCCTCCCCCACTTGTATCTCCACCAGTCCCTGAACCTCCTCCCCCACTTGCATCTCCACCTGTCCCTGAACCTCCTCCCCCACTTGTATCTCCACCAGTCCCTGAACCTCCTCCGCCACTTGTATCTCCACCAGTCCCTGAACCTCCTCCCCCACTTGTATCTCCACCTGTCGCTGAACCTCCTCCCCCACTTGTATCTCCTCCTGTCCCTGAACCTCCTCCGCCCGCAGCCCATCTCCACCAGTCCTGAACCTCCTCCCCCACTTGCATCTCCACTGTCCTTGAACCTCCTCCCCCACTTGTATCTCCACCTGTCCCTGAACCTCCTCCCCCACTTGCATCTCCACCTGTCCCTGAACCTCCTCCCCCACTTGCATCTCCACCTGTCCCTGAACCTCCTCCACCACTTGTATCTCCACCTGTCGCTGAACCTCCTCCGCCACTTGCATCTCCACCAGTCCCTCCACCACTTGTATCTCCACCAGTCCCTGAACCTCCTCCCCCACTTGTATCTCCACCAGTCCCTGAACCTCCTCCCCACTTATCTCACCCAGGTCCCTGAACCTCCTCCCCCACTTGTATCTCCACCTGTCGCTGAACCTCCTCCGCCACTTGTATCTCCACCAGTCCCTGAACCTCCTCCGCCACTTGTATCTCCCACCAGTCCCTGAACCTCCTCCCCCACTTGTATCTCCACCAGTCCCTGAACCTCCTCCCCCACTTGTATCTCCACCTGTCGCTGAACCTCCTCCGCCACTTGTATCTCCACCTGTCCCTGAACCTCCTCCGCCACTTGCATCTCCACCAGTCCCTGGGCCACCCTCCCCCACTTGTATCTCCACCAGTCCCTGAACCTCCCCTCCCCCGCCCACTTGCATCTCCACCAGTCCCTGAACCTCCTCCCCCACTTACATCTCCACCAGTCCCTGAACCTCCTCCGCCACTTGTATCTCCACCAGTCCCTGAACCTCCTCCCCCACTTGTATCTCCACCTGTCGCTGAACCTCCTCCGCCACTTGCATCTCCACCAGTCCCTGAACCTCCTCCCCCACTTGCATCTCCACCTGTCCCTGAACCTCCTCCCCCACTTGCATCTCCACCTGTCCCTGAACCTCCTCCCCACCCCATCACCAGTCCCTGAACCTCCTCCGCCACTTGTATCTCCACCAGTCCCTGAACCTCCTCCCCCACTTGTATCTCCACCTGTCGCTGAACCTCCTCCGCCACTTGTATCTCCACCCAGTCCCACAAGACCTCCTCCCCACTTGTATCTCCACCTGTCGCTGAACCTCCTCCGCCACTTGCATCTCCACCAGTCCCTCCACCACTTGTATCTCCACCAGTCCCTGAACCTCCTCCGCCACTTGTATCTCCACCAGTCCCTGAACCTCCTCCGCCACTTGCATCTCCACCAGTCCCTGAACCTCCTCCCCCACTTGTATCTCCACCAGTCCCTGAACCTCCTCCGCCACTTGCATCTCCACCAGTCCCTGAACCTCCTCCCCCACTTGTATCTCCACCAGTCCCTGAACCTCCTCCGCCACTTGCATCTCCCACCAGTCCTGAACCTCCTCCCCCACTTGTATCTCCACCAGTCCCTGAACCTCCTCCCCCACTTGCATCTCCACCAGTCCCTGAACCTCCTCCCCCACTTGTATCTCCACCAGTCCCTGAACCTCCTCCCCCACTTGCATCTCCACCTGTTCCTGAACCTCCTCCTGCTGTATCTCCACCAGTCCCTGGTCCTCCTCCGCCACTTGTATCTCCACCTGTCCCTGAACCTCCTCCGCCACTTGTATCTCCGCAGTCCCCTGAATCTCCTCCGCCACTTGCATCTCCACCAGTCCCTGAACCTCCTCCGCCACTTGTATCTCCACCAGTCCCTGAACCTCCTCCGCCACTTGCATCTCCACCAGTCCCTGAACCTCCTCCCCCACTTGTATCTCCACCAGTCCCTGAACCTCCTCCCCCACTTGTATCTCCACCAGTCCCTGAACCTCCTCCGCCACTTGCATCTCCTCCTGTCCCTGAACCTCCTCCTCCACTTGTATCTCCACCAGTCCCTGAACCTCCTCCACCACTTGTATCTCCACCAGTCCCTGAACCTCCTCCGCCACTTGCATCTCCTCCTGTCCCTGAACCTCCTCCGCCACTTGCATCTCCACCAGTCCCTGAACCTCCTCCGCCACTTGTATCTCCACCAGTCCCTGAACCTCCTCCCCCACTTGTATCCCCACCTGTCCCTGACCTCCCTCCGCCACTTGTATCCCACCAGTCCCTGAACACTCCTCCGCCACTTATCTCCACAGTCCCTGAACCTCCTCCCCCACTTGTATCCCCACCTGTCCCTGAACCTCCTCCGCCACTTGTATCTCCACCTGTCCGCACCAGCCCCTCCACAGCTTCCCCCCTCCCCCCTCTCTCTCACCCCGCCCGTTTACTCGTCGGGCAGGAGCGACCTCAGTTGTGTGAGCTCTTGTATATTCCATGAGTTTGGTATCTAGATATGTTTTGGGATTTAGATATATTATAAAGGTAATTATTGGTTTTCTGATCGCCTGAATTCAATATGAGGCACTGGCTCCCATAATTCTATGTTCAGTTCACTGTTGGCACTACTGAACATAGTGCTTAATCTTGTCCTTGTTTACACAAGATTTCGTATTATTCTGATCTTTTGTGTATATTTTCTTGATATAATTAGTTGTATTTGTATTTTCTTTTATTTTCATGGGTTGATTAGTTTATCAGTATTATTAAAAGGCAAAAAAAGAAAAAAAAAGAAAAAAAAAAAAAAAAAAAAAAAAAAACAGGCAACAGCAGAAAAAAAACATTCATATTTTCCAGTTTTCAAGTTTCTAATATTTCTATCTAACCTAACCTACATATAATATTTTTCCTTGTTTAATTTGTATTATCATACACTTATTTTGAACTTTCTGTAACAATTGAACCTCCTCCGCCACTTGCATCATCACCTGTCGCTGAACCTCCTCCCCCACTTGCATCTCCACCTGTCGCTGAACCTCCTCCGCCACTTGTATCTCCACCTGTCCCTGAACCTCCTCCGCCACTTGTATCTCCACCTGTCGCTGAACCTCCTCCCCCACTTGCATCTCCACCTGTCCCTGAACCTCCTCCCCCACTTGCATCTCCACCTGTCCCTGAACCTCCTCCACCACTTGTATCTCCACCAGTCCCTGAACCTCCTCCACCACTTGTATCTCCACCAGTCCCTGAACCTCCTCCCCCACTTGTATCTCCACCAGTCCCTGAACCTCCTCCACCAGTCCCTGAACCTCCTCCCCCACTTGTATCTCCACCAGTCCCTGAACCTCCTCCGCCACTTGTATCTCCACCTGTCCCTGAACCTCCTCCGCCACTTGCATCTCCACCAGTCCCTGAACCTCCTCCCCCACTTGTATCTCCACCAGTCCCTGAACCTCCTCCGCCACTTGCATCTCCACCAGTCCCTGAACCTCCTCCCCCACTTGCATCTCCTCCATCACCCGAATCTCCTCCATCACTTGAATCTCCTCCATCACCCGAATCTCCTCCATCACCCGAATCTCCTCCATCACCTGCATCTCCTCCATCATCCGAATCTCCTCCATCACCCGAATCTCCTCCATCACCTGCATCTCCTCCATCACCTGCATCTCCTCCATCACCCGAATCTCCTCCATCACCTGCATCTCCTCCATCACCTGCATCTCCTCCATCACCCGAATCTCCTCCATCACCTGCATCTCCTCCATCACCCGAATCTCCTCCATCACCTGAATCTCCTCCATCTCCCGAATCCCCTCCATCACCTGCGTCTCCTCCATCGCCTGCATCTCCTCCATCATCTCCATCTCCTCCATCACTTGCATCTCCATCACCAGTACCTGTAAAAGAAAATAATATTTTATATGCTGCTTTGCCATGACTATTATATTCTGTAATTCCTCTCTTGTTTTGGAGAGAGAAAAAGATTATCATATGATGTAACGCCAAATCTTTTAAATGCATGAAGAAGGGACAGACAGCTGATGCCTCTATTGTTGTCACCTTCACAAAGTCAAGCGAAATTAGCCCCGCCCCCTCCTCACCACTTCTCCATATCTAGCCAATCAAGTCCATCACGTGAGTAGCGAGACACGTGATTGTGATTGGTTGCTAATATATAGGAGTGATTGTGATTGGTTGCTGAAATGTAGGAGTGATTAGGATTGAATGCTGATATAAAGGAGGCGTGGCTAATTTCGCCCGGCTTTGTGCTGGTGACTACAGAACAAAAGGGGAAATAACATTATTGTAAACATATGAGCGATTTGACATTGTCTTCGCATAACTTTACTATCTTGCTCTTTGTTTTTCTGTTTACGAAAATTGATTTATATATCTAGCATTATGTGATAATTGGTATCAATTCAATATACATTTTTTTTCACTATTTGGAGTAATAGTAGCCTTTCATTGTGGTTGACACAACACAGGTGACAGTTGCTTTCCTGTTATACAGTTGCTTTCCTAGACACACAAACACATATTTGTTGGCCTTGCATTTTCATATTTCCAAAGTAAGCGGTACATCTCGTGATATGAATATTGAACATCAGTTAATATTGAAACGCCATAATACAAGACACTGAAATTACCAAGATGCATTGGTAAAGATACACTTGAAATATCAATGTAATTCTAACGCATTGCGACTCGGCACCTATATCATGTATATCGAAGATAAATTACCTGCAGATATACAACAGTGACATCCCCTTTTGCACAGTCCTGGGACCTTTGTTTCTTTACTATTACAAGTCGTCTTGCACTTTCCTCCAGTACGGGTGCAGCTTTTCTTTTGTTTGCACTCTAAGAGAAAAAATGTGTTAATTTAAGCATTTCATCAAAATTGTATGAATGATTAATCATCATTATATGCGGGTATAAAAAAACTTGGAAATAAGTATATATTTAAAATCTATATCTATATTGAGAGTTAGAGAGAGTAAGACTATAATTATATATACATATACATAATTTTATATATATATATAATAATTATATATATATATATATATATATATATATATATATATATATATATATATATATATATTGTAAAAGACGTAACTGTTATCAATAAATTAATGTCGGTAGCGATCATAAACTGGTCTAAAGTCGAGTTAAATTACAGCTAAGAAGGGAACGAAATAAGCTCATACAGAAGCCTCTCATTAATCTAATTAACATTAATAGGGCGACGGAATTCAGTCTTGACATGCGAAACAGATACTCAGCTCTCGAAGAAGATCTTGACATAGACCAAATGAACAACCAATTCAGTGAGATATTAAAGGAAGCTGCATTTGAAATAGGCGGTAAAGACGAAAAAGAAATGTTCAGTAAGCTTTCGGTAGAGACAAAAAAACAACAACTTATGAAACAGTGTAGGGACATGAGACATCAATCAGAGACAATAGATTCAGAAGAGCTGACTAAGACGATAAAGAAGAAGAAAAGATGTGCGCAAATATAACAAGCGAAAAATATATGAAGCTCTGCTTTCCGGCACCAGCCTTAAAGCAACAAGGGGAGGCTCAGAATAGGGAAAAAACAAATGTTTGTAGTAAAGAAACCCAATGAAGAGATGACATAAAATAAAAAAGAAATTATCAAAGTACTAGAAGACTTCTATTGCGACTTATACCACTCAAACGATCAACCACGTACAGAGACAAATACAACAATAGGAGACGTTCCAAACATTACGGTAGAAGTAAAAAGGGCACGAAAGGAAGAAAAACACCAGGAGAAGTTGGCATTAGTATAGATCTTAGTCAAGATGCAGGAGAGATTGCGGCAGTAAAACTGGCCAATCTTTTTAACAAATGTCTAAGCATCGGTAAAACTCCGAAATCCTGGAAAAGCACAATAATAATTTTAATACACAAAAAGCGTACACAAAAGACTTAAGGAATTACCGACCTATAAGCCTCATTTCAGTAAACAGGCAGAGTTCCACAGCGGCTTCTCAACTACTGACCATATCCACTCATTAACCCAAATAAGTGAGAAAACAAACGAATATAGGAAGCTCCTGTGTATGACATTCGTAGATTACAAAGGCATTCAACGCGGTACAGGTAGCAGTAGTACGATGCAATTCGTAAACAAGGAGTAGAGGAAATATATTGCAGATTATTAGAGGATATATATAGAGATGGTACAGCTACCATCAAAGTGCACGCAGAAACTGATAGAATACCAATAAAAAAGGCAAGGCGACACCATCTCACCGAAGCTGTTTACAGCTTGTTTGGAGGAAGTATTTAAGAAGTTAGATTGGAAAGAGAAAGAGATTAGAATAGAGAATGAACATTTAAGCAATCTATGACTTGCAGATGACATTGTTCTATTCAGCGAATCAGCAAATGAATAACAACAATTACTAAGCAATTTGAATAGGGAAAGCCTTAAGATTGGCCTTAAAATGAACATGAAAAAGACTAAAGTCATGTTCAACAGTCGAACAATGCAAATACAGGGCGAGGTACTAGAAGTAGTAAACGAGTATGTATACCTAGGGTAACTCGTCCAGACGAATACATCCTGCGGAGCCGGGATAAAACGGCGAATCAGGCTAGGTTGGAGTGCCATCGGTAAACAAAAATATATTATGAGGTTGTCTGCCACTATGTCTAAATAAAGAGAAAGGTTTTTGACCAATGCTCCTCCCTGTTATAATATATGGGTCAGAAACATGGACTACGACCAAAGTACTTGAAAGGAAATTAGTAAGTGCTTAAAGAGAAATGGAAAGGCTTATGCTAGGAGTTAGCTTAAGAGACAAGAAAAGAGACACATAGATCAGGCAACAGACCAAAGTAGAGGATATACTTAAAAGTATCAAAATAAAAAAGTGGCAGTGGGCAGGACATACATATCAGAGACATGACAACAGGTGGACAAAGAACACAAGAGAATGGGAAATATACAAGACAAAGAGGCCAAGGGCAAGACCAATGACAAGATGGTGGGATGAAATAGCAAATTTCGCAGGAGAAAACTGGAATCAGAGAACACAAGACTAGAATGACCGGAAAAGATTGAGAAAGGCCTACGTCCTGCAGTGGAATGATACAGGCTGATGATGGTACATGAGGACCTGACTAGTGAAGAGAGTACACCATAGTCAGTGGCAGCATGCGACCTGATTGGTCAGTGTACAGGGGCAAGCACCACCTGATTGTTGTAATTGTGTCCTATGTAATGTCCCGCCTTGTAATAAACCGCATATTTTGTTCTGGTGCTCTTTCTGTTTGACCTGGCTGTATTGATCCTCCATCTCTGAAAACGAACGTGGGACATTGGCGACCTTGCCAAGATCAGTCAGTCAGTCGACAGTTAAGCCTGGAACTCATCATGCGGAATTACTTGGATGAAGCTTGCAGGTGCTCCATTACATTGAGCAGCAGGAGATGACTAGGTGGGAGGAGGAACGAGCCTTTCAGGAGTGGAAGAAATGGCTGGACGAGGCTCAGAGGCAGCACAAGCTCGCGGAGTGCGAATTGGAGCAGCGGCAGCTTCAACGTGAGCACTAGGAGCAGCGGTAGCTTCAACGTGAGCACAAAGAGCAGCTGTTGGAAGCTACTCTGCAGCAGGAGGCGGTCGCACAGAAGGCACTACAGAGGGATGTCGGTCCCCTCTCTTGGGCATGTCCTGAAGGATGTGTGTGCCTGTCATCTCCAGGGTGGAACTGCCTTAGTCCTTGGGTTAAAAGCTGGGCAACTCAGGAACTCCCAGGAGAAGGTCGCCGGTCAGAGAAGCCATCGGCGATTAATTATTCTTTTGCAGAGATCGTCCATTCGCGCAAAGATCTGTCGCAACAGTGAATTTGCTGCCCAAACAGACAGGAGCAGAGAGGACCCCCGGGGAGTGACCGACAGGCGAAGCGGCCTCAGTGGATTCGCCCTCGGATGGAGGTGTCACCTTAGCAGAGGTGCATGCACAGGAGGATCCATAGAAGCGGTACGTGCACAGGAGGAGCCATCGCCGGAGACGCCTGCACTGGAAGAGCCATCAGTAGGAATCCAAGTGCCGGAAGAGCTGTCGCAGAGGAGGAGCCATAGTGAGGATGTCGGGGGAAAACGATGACCTAGCCGAGACACTGGCAGGTGTTGGACGTCCTCCCGAGGAAGCAATGGATATGGAGTGGCATCCCAGGCAACCGTCAAGGATGAGGTACCCTTCAGAGGATCCACCAGTTTGGAGCAGGTCACCTAAGGAGCTGCTGGCAGAGGAGTTCCTGCCAGTGCAGCTGCCAAGAACGAGATTTCCAGCTGGAAGTCCACCTGCAGATGCGTCTGTGGACGAGAAGGACGATCGCCCAGCCGACAGAGAAACGGGAAGGGACCAGTGTATCGCGATGGACCGCAGACGAGACTGTGACCATCAGAGCAACACGGATGACGGAAGGGCAGGGCCAGGAGCCACGTCACCATCGTCATTGGGGATCCGGGGTTGGGATGTGCGCTTGTGTTGGCAGCGCAGTCTAGCATAGGCTTGTGTGCATCTCGCAGTTGTGTTCCCTCACCAAAGTAATCTTTTCTAGGAAGATTATTTTGAAGAAACAGGGGGGTTATGTCACAACTCCGAGATTAGCTAGGTTGATTTGATGTAATTATATATGCTATGAAAATATGAATGTAGTTCTACGTTGTATATAGATATTACACTGTATGTACATCATCAGTGGCAGCATGCGACCTGATTGGTCAGTGTACAGGGGCAAGCACCGACCGATGCTCGCCCTGATGTCAGTGTATGATAACGACCCTTTGCAGCTCAGGTCACTTGTGATTGGTCAAGGTCTGGTATTAAGAATCGAGGATGCCAGCTAGAAAAAGGGCGATTTTCGCAAATATTTGCAGATGACCCAGCGACCCGGCTTCCGTGTGACCAGCCGTCTCCTCTCCATCATGTGACCTCGTCATCCTCCATTATACCCTGGCCTGGTAATATAACTGTCCCTGCTCTCGTAATTGTGTTATATGTAATGTCCCGCCTTGTAATACCATATGTTCTGTTCTGGTGCGCTTTCTGTTTGACCTGGCTATACTGATCCTCTCTCTCTGAAAACGAACCTGTGACAATATATATATATATATATATACACATATATATACATACATATTTGTATATATATGTACATGCATATATACATGAGTGTATATGGGATGCATTGTATTCAGGTCTTGACCTGAGAAAACCATTTCCAATCAGAAATACAGATATGAAATATCATTAGTGCTCCCTGGATCAATATGTATAGACCCTGGGAGTAAAAAAGTTAGCCAGCCCTAGATCTAAGCTGTGTCGCTTTGACTTTGCATTGCACGTCTCACGCTTGCACCCTGGCTTGCAGCTCGTCTGGCCTGGCTAGCAGCTCGGAGATCTCTCCTGCAACGCCTGACTCAGAGTCGGCAGGCTGGGCCAGCTGGGAGCGTCGCCTGGGCCCAGGGGAGTTCGGTAGTAAAGCCCGGCGCTACTGGAGCTCAGAGGAGAGCGGGTATATGGAAGGAACCGACACAACCCTTGACACGGCCGTACACGCACATCTCTCACCTGTGCACGAAATCAAGTGAGCATCCTAGCTTGTGTTAAGTGGTTCCACAGGAGAACTTGAGAGCTGTACTATTTGGAGAGATATGCATTTATTTCATATCTATATGCCTTTTCTTTACAGTTTTTCATTCTTTGTTTTGAACAGATAATGCTATCTAAAAAGAAAAAAATCATGAGCTTGTAGAACTTAGCTCTTATTGCTTCAGAGATAAATGTACTTTGCATTTTCTTTTGCTACTCTTTGTTGAATCAGGATTAGCTTGATACTGCATGAATGTATCCAGTACCATTTTCCGTGCTATATAATTTTTCTTAGAAATATATCAGAGCAGTATTAATTAATATATCACTTTGCATTTGCCTAGAGGCTCTATTCCTTCCCATTATGACACCCTTAATACCTTATAACACAACTGCAGGGAGAAGGAATATTCAGAAAGCAGTATATATATATATATATATATATATATATATATATATATATGTGTGTGTGTGTGTATTATATATATATATATATATATATATATATATATATATATATATATATATATATATAAAGAGAGAGAGAGAGAGAGAGAGAGAAAGTGAGAGAGAGAGAGATAGAGAGAGAGAAAGAGAGAGAGAGAGAGAAAGAGAAAGAAAGAGAGAGACAGAGAGAGAATGAGAGAGAGAGAAAGAGAGAGAGAGAGAGAGAGAAAGGGAGAGAGAGAGATAGAGAGAGAATGAGAGAGAATGAGAGAGAGAGAGAGAGAGAGGGAGACATTATCACACAAATATTTCTGTTTTTAAAGCCTACCTGAAGGAATACAACACTGGCACCCCTTTTTGCACAGACTCAGCTCTGACACTTCGTCTGTTCGGCAACTTTTCTTACATTCTCCTCCAGTTTCAAGGCAGGACTTCTTTTGACGACATCCTAGAACGGAAAAGAATCCGTTACAGAAAATTGTTTTGAAAAGTATCATGTAACATTGCATGTAACACGGGATTTCTCCTTACAGAACCTTCTCATTTTTTCGCTGTCTTTCCTTCACCTCTCCTTTTTTGTTTATCTCTCTCTCCCCTCCCCCCTTTTCTCTTTCTTATTCTATCCCTTCCCCTCCTTCTCTCCTACCTTCTATCTCTTTCTTTCTCGTCCCTCCCTCTAGCTTCCCCCTCTCTCTCCTTCCCTTTTTCCCTTTCTTTTTCTCTCTTCCCTCCCCGTTTACCCTCTCTTCCTCTCCCCACCCTCTCTGCTTCCCGCCCTCTCTCTCATCTTATCCTCTCTCTCCTAAAATTATCAATAATAACTTTGGCACTTACAATGAAAACTTATACATATTCATGCTTGTTGATATCGCATACATTGTAGAATTAATGATATAATTTTGAAGATTTAATTGACTGCTGCTTGAATTCTGCCATACATACCACATTTTCATAATATAATACAGTGCCCACGTCAAAAGTGCGGGCTGGGGAGAAGTTCGCAACCCCGCGTAATGTACCACTTTATTCAGGCAAAAATCGCCAGCTTTTAAAAATAAATGTCAGGTGGTACAAGATGACAGGAGAGGGCCCGCACCCGGAAGAGAGGGGGGAGGGGGAGGGGGAATACGTGAAACTTATAAGCTGAGCAATGAAAGCGCTAAAGAGACCTAGTTTCCGCAATGTCTCTTTGGTTTTGTTCAATAAGGTACTGACACATGAGGGGTAGTAGATATGTGCAACTGGCACAGTGAGAATTTTTATCCATCACTT
>BOPN01000066.1:783505-788505 GCA_017312705.2 Penaeus japonicus
AGCAAATGATGCACCAGATTATTTAGCTAATCAACACTGACATTCTTTTAATATCAAGAGAGGGTACAGTTTGTATTAAGTAATGGAACAATTTTCCTGTATGGTGGACATTCATCGACAGATGCGTAAATCTTTATTTGTTCTGGGAGGTAACTGCATGAGTGGATCTTTTAGTGCTTCGGAAAAAAGAAAAGAAAAACAAATCCTTATGAATCGCATGCTAGGTGTTCTGGTATCTGGCTTGCCCCCGAGGGGTTGACCCATGGCTTTGTTCAGTAACTAAGGGCGCACATGTATGATATTTTCTCGCTTCTTTCCTCTGATCTTTGAAATTTTATCCTTTCTCTTGCTTTCTCAGCTTTCTTTCTATCACGATCTCCTCGCAAATTTCATTTCCACCCTCCCTCCAGCTCCCTTCATCACTTCCTCTTCACTTTACATACTTCCGAGGTATGTAAAGTATTCTGGTATCCCGACTGCCTCCCGAGGGGTTGACCCGTGGCTTTGTTCGGCTGCCAAGGGCACACCTGCACACTATCCTCCAACTTCCTTCTCCTGGCAGACCTCAAATAAAAAGCTTATACTCTGTTTAACTATGCTTAACTTTCAAACTCTCACTTTATTTCCTCCCAAGTTTTATTTCCACTATCTTTCCAGCTCCTTTAACCACTTCCTCTTACTCTTGGCAGGCCTCCCTGATTTTCAAGTGGACATGACAACATAATAACAAGACAGACAGGGAGTCTCGTGCTCCTACTACTATACCTATTACTTTTTTCTTCATCTCAGCTCTTTATCAGACTTATCTGTCCCACTGCCATTTCAGTTGAAGTTCCAAGTTACAAACAGCATACACTCCTGACCTCACACTGCTTCGCCGCCACGACCCGCTATATCAACTAGAAAATATATTAAGTGAATACAAATAAATCGGAAAATCATTGCGGTCTTTCAATTACGAACCGAGAAGCGAACTCTTTAGTGAAAATAGTGATACAATGAAAAGTGATGAACATAGTAAAAGTGCACATACAAACAGTGAAACAAACACAATATACAGCATAGTAATGTAGAAAATAGTGCAAGATACAGAACAACAAAACCTTCTGCCCTATGTAGTGTGACACTCATGCATCATGAAATCTCCCGTCGGACTCAGCACGCGCATGCAGAAACATTCCTTTCACTCTTCTTGCCACAAAGGGAGTCTCGATACATAACTAACGGCGCAGCCCGTGTAACCTCTCCCCTTCACCCATCCAACACCGCCGCACCCACACCTACTCACGTGCCACACCTTGAGGTCTCTCTCACGCCGACCAACAATCCCACCCATGCAATATTCTACCCATATCAGTGATATATCCTCAGTTACTAGTACTATAGCAGCACTCCAGCCCCTCCTACCCCTTCCAGAATGCATGACCTAAAAGCCTGGTTGATACAGGATGAACTGGCGTTGAAATATTGGAACATAGCATGCCCCGAGGAGCAGTACAAACAGCTCGTGCAACGTCTACCCCCTGAACCTCATGACTCTTGTGATATACTTAGTTGAAAATTCACTGACTATGCATTCTCAGCTAAAAATCGTTTTTCTGGAACGTGTAACGCCGGATCCTATGGAAGCATTCATTGCCTTACTGAAGACAGACGATCTACAAGGTGGTTTAACCCCTCTCAGTTTTTATGCCACTTGCAGCGTCTCCTTGTTGAAGAGTAAAATCAAATACTCTCATTGATACAGGCGCGGAGATCAGCCTCCCGAGACGCCAAGACAAATTTTCTCCCAGCACCCGAACCCTGCAAGCTGCGAGATTCTGTATAGGAAGTAAAACTAAACCTTCCCATAGATATTCGTGAATGTAGAAGTAGAATTTCATATCCTAGGTGCAGACTTGCTGGAACACTTCGACCTTCTGGTGGAGATGAAAGATAAGCAGAATAGGGGAATCACATGCATGCTGTTATAGTCAGTACCATTCCACTGGCGATCAAGTGCCTCCCTTCTGAGGGAGTTCCCTTCTCCTTTTCCACTCCTAATAACAACAACAAATCACTGTTCAACTCAATAAAGCACCTTATCCGAACAAAGGACGCACCTAGAGAAGCTCGGTTACATGCGAAAATCCAGTAGAATGTGGGCATCACTGCTTCACATGATCAAGAAATAGGCAAGCACCAGTTTCCCACAGGGGATTCTGCTGCCTACCATCGACCCAACAGCACCGCTCTGGACTTTGCTTGTTTAAAAAAAGCCGGTCGTTTTATTTACCAAAATCGCCGTGAATCGACCCACCTCGACCTCCGATCGCCTAAAGATAAGTATAGGTGATAACTTTCTAGCTTTAAGAAACCTTTAGGATACTAGGCTTTATTATATGAATTATATTTTAATTGTGGGCAGTTTTTATGTTTCGCTTCCTTTTTTATTTTAATAAAGTTCCGGTTTTTAAGCTTAGTTAGTTTCTTTTATTGCCTTAAGGATATCCATCCTATCCACCACCTGCTATAATCAAATCTTAATAAGATATACAAATAGCCTCAGTGTTGATAACAGGTAATGAGTGATGCTCCCGCCAGCGCTACCACAGATGAGCTCATAAGACCATAGCATTGTCTTCCGTAACTGCTTACAAGCTGTTTGTAAGACGCTACAGTGCCACTAAGGGACGTAACAGCTGATTAAGTAGGTAAGGCGTTCCTTCCCATATGAGTATCACATTTTGGAGCCTCCTACGCCTTCAAAACAGAGAGAGGCCCCCAGTTCGAGTCCAGCCTCTTCAATCACCTCACCACCACTCTCGGCTCTCATCGCATCCGCACAATTGCATACCAACCACAAGCTTCTGGTATGGTACAGTGCTTTGACCACCAGCTGAAATACCTCCAGGATAGACTGGGTAGACCAACTTTCACTTGCACTTTGTAACATAAGGACTTCATTCAGTCAAGACCTGGAGTGCATGGCAGCCGAATTGGTCTACGGCATTTCATCATGCCTTTGCAGGGTTCAGCTCTTTCGTCAGAGAGTTAAGGAGCTGCATGGAGACCGTACAAGGATCACTTCCCAGAGCAACCCACATCAACATCATCTGTGTGCCGCGAGACTTGCAAGACTGCCAATGTATACTGCTGAGGAAGGAAACAAAGCTGCCCTCAGCCACAAGTATAATGGTCCTTTCAAGATTTTAGCACATACCGACAAGACACTCACCATCGACACACCATGTGGAGCATCCACCATTTCAATTGAAAGAGTGAAACCCGCTTACATCGAGCACACCACAATCTAAAAAAACAGTAGGATCTACACACACACACATATATATATTCACACACACATGTATGGAATTCTACATACTGGCGACTGGTTATTTCCTTTCAGATATATCTGAAAGCCACAAGGACTATCATACCCCGCTCGGCCAGCCCCACTGCCCTTACTCGGTAGGGAGCTGTGTAGGAGACGGTGATCGCATCCCGACACATCATTGCATTGGTTAATTAGGGAGCACTGCCAAGCAATGAAAGCGCAGGTCAACATGACTGACCACAAGGCTAAACATGCTGCTTGAGGTTAAAAGACCAGTAAACAGCAGTAAACTACTGGACTCTTCCTGCTACGCCGCCAAACGATACAACCTTACCAACCTGCTATATCAACTAGAAAATATTTCAAATGAATACAAAAAAATCGGAAAATCATTATGGCTTTTCAGTTACGAACTGACAATATCATTTCTCAGCTCCTTCAAATGTCCTTGCTTGCCTTGTCTATAAAAAGTCCTGATGTTAAGACCACTAGCCATATATCTCCCTATTTTCTTTCATCTGGTCCCTGTCATTAACCTGATGGCTGCTATGACATTGATCTCACTTACTCTTTGTGCAGTTCTTTGTAATCCTGTCTCTTTTCTCATTATCTTTTAACACCAGAGGATGATGCACATAGCATCATTTTGAATGGTTTCAAACTTCTGGAGCCTCTCCTATAGAAAGTGCTGATGCTGCATAATCCAACAGCTCCTATCCCACAACAAGCAAGTCATTTACTTCACCACATTTGCTTGAGAAAATATAACCAATGTACATACCTAGATATTTATATATCATCACCTTCTCCACTGGTTTGTCGTTTAGGGTAGGAATCACGTCACCTCTTTGTCTACTCTGAAACTTCGTCTTTTCTTCATTAATGACCAGTCCCAATGTTTGAGCAATAGTAAATCTGTCCAGCGCTGTTTGTAAACGACGTTGAGTGGTCCCTTGTATCAATGGATCATCTGCATATATAATTGGCAGGAGGTCCTGAGGATATATCTCTAAAGCTATTCTGTTCATTAGTACATTAAAGAGCATTTGGCTTAACACACCTCACTGCGGATTATCCAACTCAAAACTCTTCTCTCTCTCTCTCTAAAAAGGCCTCATACCATATAGAAAAAAGTCGTCAGTTCCAACCCTCCATTTGGTAAATAAATAGTTTTCTGTCAATTGTGTCTAAAGTAAACCTTTTTCTTTTAAATTCGATATTTTCTTAACGTAAAGCTTACTTATATAATGTCAAATGATCACTAAGTAGTTCACTTAGTACGCATTCTACTTGAATCCCCTGACCGCCAAGCAGACAAGCATAATCAAATCATTCACCTTTCATGTGTGTCGCTTCTTTACCATCCAGCAAGCATGCCTCAGACCTATCTTTGAGGAACTGGCAAATTCTTATATCATTGTCATTGATATTGCCCATCTCCTCTAATTGCAAGTGCCTACCATTAAAGTCACCCACCATTGGAGACGAGTCAGAGTTCTTGCAGTCTGGTAGATGTCTGAGATCAAAGCATCTCCCAGAAATATATCTTTAGTAGTTCAGAGGGTATTGAACTTTTGACGTAAGTGGACACTCTCCGTGATCGGTCTGCGGAGTGAAGATGATATGCTCTATAACCATTAAGTTTAAGATTATCACCTTTCATTTTTTTCAGTAGTTTATCTTT
>BOPN01000066.1:803505-806005 GCA_017312705.2 Penaeus japonicus
GAATATTACTTTTCCCTTTGCTCTGTTACCCTTTTATGAACCTCTGTTTACAGGTCTTTGTATTTGACATTATAGGCAATTGTCTAGTCATGTCTAATGTTGCAAGCTTTAATGGTTAACTTTCCTCCACCTTGACTCCTTTCCCAGTGCAGAATAAAAAATCCGCATATTTAATTACATTTCTTGCTTTTGTGTTTTGTCCGGTCAAGAATTCCTGGAAAATATCCCGATGATATGTATCTATTGTTATGATTGTTTTCATTCTTCTTATTATCATCATTATCATTACTTATATTATTTCAATTATCACTACCATTATCATTGTTATTAATATTATCATTACTGTGTTCATAATTGTTATTATCGTTAACATCATTATTGTTATTATTTTCATTGTTGTTCTTAACATTATCATTATTATCATTACTATTATTTCATTTTCGTTATCATCATGATTGTTGACATTATTATCATTATTATTGTTATCATTATCACTACCCTCATTTTTTTTTATCATTATCATTATAGTTATTGTGATCATCATTACAAACATTATCATTATCACAATCATCAATATTGTTACGATTTTTATTATTACAAGTATTATTGTTATCATTATTACTATTACCATCATCATTACCATTATCAACATCATCTTCATTACTATTATTGATATCATTATTATTACTGTCAATATTATCATTATCATTGGCATTACTATTAGTGTTATTGTTATTTTCATCATTATTAGCAATGATATTATTTTTGTTATTAATTTCATAATCATTATCGTTATCATTATCATTTCATAACCATCATCATTGATACAACTTTTACTATCGTTGCAATTGTTATTATCACCATCATTGTTATTATCCTTATTTTTGTTGTTGTTCTTATCATCATTATCATCATTGTTAGTATCATCAGTATCATTGTTATCATCACTATCGCTTTCATTATGATTATTGTCATTATCATAATTTTTATTATCGTTAGTGTTAGCATTATTTACATTGGTTCTTGTCGTTATCAAAATCATTATCATCCTAAATGCTATCATTATCATTTTCAGTATCATCGTATTATTATAATTTTCCTTATGATTATCATTATCATGATTATTGTTATCATCATCACTTTTATTGTTGTTATTACAATCATTGTTGTTGTCATCTTTATCATTATTACTAACATTATCATTATTACTATTGTTATTGTCATTATTATTGTCATTATCATTATTATTACATTTGTTATCATGATATTTTTTCCTCATAATTATCATTGTTGGTATTATTATCAATATTATCATTATCATCATTATTTTCATTATTATTATGATTTCTCTGATCATAATTACCATTACTACAATCATTCTTACTATTATGATCATCATTATCATTGTTCTCATCATCATCATGACAATCATCATTATTATAATCATCTTCCACATCATCATCATCACCGTTCTTTCCTTTCGGTCCTTCACTACCTCCGCCATTATCACCCACATCACAACCACTATCATCACCACTGATGTCTTCATTATCTTATCTATTACATCACAACGATTTGATAGACAATCTACCGTGCGATCAACAAACAACGACCTTCTACGTGACCTTCAAAGAACGACCTACTTTGTGACTTACAGACGATCTAACATACAATCTACAAACAACGGCCTACCCTACGACCTGTCTATACAAACTACGACCTACAAACAACGACCTACCATTCGCCCAACAAACGACTCACAAACTACTCAACGACCTACAAACAACGACCTGCAGACGACCTACCATTCGGCCAACAAACGACTCACAAACAAACTACTCAACGACCTACAAACAACGACCTGCAAACGACCTACGATTCGACCAACAAACGACTCACAAACAAACTACTCAACGACCTACAAACAACGACCTACCATTCGACCAACAAACGACTCACAAACAAACTACTCAACGACCTACAAACAACGACCTGCAGACGACCTACCATTCGACCAACAAACGACTCACAAACAAACTACTCAACGACCTACAAACAACGACCTACCATTCGTCCAACAAACGATTCACAAACAAACTTTTCCTCGATCTTTTTATAAAGGACAATTCTGTAAAAAGGATTTCCTTGATTTCATTTTACAGATAAAAATAGATTAAAAAACGTCATTACTTTTTAAAAAATCAGAATCTGAACGATAGAAAAAGTGACGATGGAAACGAGAAAGAAAACTTTTGTGTCATAATGAAAAGAAAAGGAAAGGTATGGAAAGAAATGAGGAAGAAAATGTGATAAAAAAAAGAAAAAATCACAAAGAAGAAGAAGAAGAAAAAAAAGAGAGACACAGGAGGGAGGGAAGGAAACAATTACATTCAATGTGAAGTTTGAATGCATTAATGTACCCGGAAGATTATAGCTCAGTGAAGACAATCAGAGTTCATAAATCACTCTGACATTTTGATTATGAAGTTAATTAAATTGC
>BOPN01000066.1:821005-826005 GCA_017312705.2 Penaeus japonicus
CTAGTTGCATCCCTAATGATATCACTCAACCGCCTTTGCTTCCATCTATATTGAATGACAAGCCTGCGTATTTCTTCTTAGACACCGGATCTTCTTGTTCTGTGGTCTCGTTGAATACCTTGTGGAATTTTGAATTATCGTTAGATTTGCAACCGAGTCAAACCACCATTTGCGGGATAACAGGAGATAAGGTATCAGCTTTAGGCAGCAAAGTCCTTAACATTTCTCTTGGTAGTGAAATATTTGCTCACAAGTTTATCGTAGTAGAATCTAATTTTACCCCGGGACACCTCTTGTTGGGTCATGATTTCTTATACCGTACAGGAATTTCCCTCCACCCTCAGAGTAATAGCATTACTTTTAATGGTCAGGAGTGTGCTGTTAAGGACTCCTCTTGCCTATGGACGCATACCCAAGCCCTTTCACACCCGCAATGGCAATCTATGAAGTCACACATGACCATAGTCACACCATGACTACACCTCACTTCCCATCCTCTCCTCCCCACCACCCCCCTACCCCTCCCACCCGCCCTCGCTTCACCCCTCCTCTCGCTGCGCGCGCACCCGCATCACGCAAACCTTCGCGCGCAAAACACGTTGACGACTGTGCGAAATCTTGGACCGCTAATGATAATGCTCCTAAGTTTATTGCTAGTGCTACCACTACTATTCCGGCATTTCATGATCTACTGATAGACGTTTCTTGTCCTTCGGCAAATGGTACTGCTTTGATATTACCTGATAATATACGAGTAAAAGGTTGTGCAACATTACCTTCCTTGTATAATATCACTAATAATAGATGTCAGGTACATGTATTTAATCTTACCCCGGCCCCATTGACTATTAACGCTGGTGTACCTGTAATATCTTATGAATTCACAGAATTGCCTATCTGCGAATTTGATTTACCTGTTCCCTCCCCTGTTTTTTTCTGCAACATCATCTTCCCCTGATGAGCAGAGCTCTGATCATGTTCTGAAGCAAAATTTAGATTTTCATGAAGGATATGATATTTTGAATAACTTATTTAAAGAATTCCCAAGCGTACTGCCAACCAAGGACCGTCCTATCGGGAAAAGCAACATTGCTTCAACACTCCATTACCCTCGAGCCTGATGCTAAGCCTTCGTACATACCGAGTTATAAGATCCCTCATTCGAAGCGACAGGCCTTGGAAAAGGAAATTAAAACAATGTTGGACATGAATCTTATTCAACCAAGCAATTCACCCTGGGCCTCTCCCCTCCTCCTTGTTCCAAAGAAGGATAATACTTTCCGCCCAGTGGTCGACTATCGCAAGTTGAATAAAGTAACAGTGCCAGAACCATTCCCAATTCCTAATCTTAGATTGTTGTTGCAAGACATTGGCTCTAATAATAAGATTTTTTCAACTATTGACCTTGCTAAAGGCTTCCAGCAAGTTCCTATGGCTCCTGAAAGCGTGCCATATACGGCTTTCTTGACTCATATGGGACACTTTGAATTTTTAGTATGTCCTTTTGGCCTTCGCAATTCCCCTCTCACATTTAGCAGATTAATGTCACTTGTACTATCAGGATTAATTAATGATCAGGTCCTCGTGTATTTAGATGATATTTTAATTTGTTCACCCTCCCTCTCTGAACACGAGAATAAATTGCGTCAGGTTTTCAATAGGCTATCAACTGCAGGATTATGTATTCAACCTAGCAAATGTCAGTTCTTCAAGTCTAAGTTAGAATTCTTAGGCCATACTTGTCATCTAAAGGTATTGCACCTAATGATTCAAAAGTTAAAGCCATTGCCGACTTTCCAACACCTAAGAACCAGAAGGAATTGAAATCATTTTTAGGCCTTTCAGGTTTTTACAGGCCGTTCATTCAAGGTTACGGGTCCATCGCGACGCCGCTTAACCATCTCCTTAAAAAGGATACAACTTGGCAGTGGACAGACGAGGAAAAAGCCGCATTTACAACTCTTAAATCGCGACTAATTAAGGCTCCACTCTTAGCCTTCCCCGATTTCAATTTGCCTTTTGTCCTCACCACTGATGCCTCAAACCTTGGGCTCGGAGCAGTACTCCACCAGAAACATGGCCATTCTGGAAAGACGCAGCCCATTGCTTTTGCAAGTCGCGCCCTCAATTCAGCGGAAAAACGCTATCACACGACGGACCGTGAATTACTCAGTATCACATGGGCCCTCCGTCATTTTCGAGAGCTAATCTTGGGATATCAGATAGAAGTGCACACTGATCATTCCCCCCTCACGTCCATATTTAAGGGTAGGGACCCTCATGGACGACGCGCCCGCGCAATTGAAATTCTTGCAGAGTTTGACGTCACCATTGTTTATTTACCCGGGAAACAAAATGTCGTTGCCGACGCGCTATCACGCGCTCCCCTCTCTGACGCTCACAACCTGCCTGAATCTAGCTCCTCGCCCACCTTTGCCTCCCGCAAGGTGAAATTCTCTGACATTGCACCGATCTTGGTAAATACTGCCGCGCCTACCGTTGAGGATTCTTCGAAGGACGAGATCCGGTCTGCACATGTTAATGGTCGCCGTTCCGACTCCATTCATTCTGTTCCCGCCCCGGTCTTGGCTGCCCCAGCCGTACCTCCCATGGACCCACCCACGGAGGACGAGATTCGGATAGCGCAACGTAATGATATTCTGTACGGCCCCTTAATTCAAGCTTTAGAAAGGAATGAAAGACCTCCCCCTAGCAGACATGTTCGAGTAAGTCAACTTTACCTCGATGCTAACGGTCTACTTTGCTACAAGTCTAGATATAGGACAAGAAAGCTTAAGGCATCTCGTAAGCTTGTAGTTATTCCTGAATCCCTTGAAGGTCGAATCCTTCCTCTTTTCCATGAGTCGAAAGAAGCTGCACACTGTGGTAAGTATAAAGCAATTCACTTAGCTCAGCAACGCTTCTTCTTCCCACACCTTATTAGCAAAGTTGCTAAGCATGTTCAGTCTTGTAAGCAATGCCCTTATTACAAAGGAAATACCAATGACCCAGCCCCTGCATTGAAATATGACATTCCAGACTTTCCTTTCCAGAAAGTCTCTTGCGATACGGTGTCCGGGTTTTCTACCTTCTCGCAATGGTAATCGTTATATTTTAGTCTTCATTGATAACTTCACTCGTTTTGTGAACTCGTCACCCGTGCCCAACAAAACAGCAAATGTTGTTGCACATGCTTTTCACGACTTCTGTCATAGACATTCAGCCCCCATGTATTTTTCAACTGATAACGGGACTGAATTTCATAACAAAGTCATGGATAAGCTATGTGATATCATGAATGTAACTCGTGTTAACATTCTCCCCCACACTTCAAGTAATGGCATTACAGAAAGGCTCAACTCCCCCATCCTCTCATTAATGAGATCAGCTGATGCGACATCGGACACATGGGATGAATCACTATTGACAATCCAGTCTTGTATTAATAGTACATTCCATTCTTCCTTAGGTGATACCCCACATTTTCTTTTATATGGAATGGATAAAGACTACTATGTTGCCTCTTTGATGAAAATCAAGTTCCTTTATATAATGATAATTATGCTGAGTATCTTCTAAATAGAAACAAGTCCATCTTTCAGATCACAAAGAAGCATTTGACTAATTCCAGAGATAAAATACTGTCATTTCAACACAAAGTGGCCCGCCACAAGGACATTGAAGTTGGAGCATTAGTATTTAGAAAAGTCAACCAACCACTCAATATTAAGTCAAAGCTTGCTCCTAGATTTGAAGGTCCATTTAGAGTAATTAGTGTAAAGAACAACAAGGCCTACATTAAATGCATACAGTCAGGTGAACAATCTTGGTCTCATTTCGACGTCCTAAAGCTTGCTCACAAGTACTATTCTCCCCCGGCCGACGAATACTAATTGATTTTTATCTTCCAGACCTTACTCCTCTTGGGCTTATCATTCTTCATATTGGCGTCTGCCGACCGCCATGCCCTACCCCCTAGGCTTCGCGCAGTACCAGGAGCCTTCGTTGAGGACCATGGGCTAGTCTTACCAGTAACAAACAATGTGGAAATCAAGGTTTCGCTTCAGCCGATTGCTGATTTCTCCGGCCTGGCTACTTTCCTAACTCAATAACCAACTCGTTGATTTCAGCAACAGCAGGCGAAGTGCTTCCCAGTCTCATTACTCCACATGACTTACGCCCTATTCTCCACAATATCTCCTCTGCTAATGTTAAGCCTCTTTTTATCCCTATTTATTCCAGCCACCCATATCTATACAAGGAAGATTGCAATGAATACCTCCTACCTGCAGCCCATGTCGGTATCATTGCCATCCTATAACATTTCTCTTCCTAGTATAACCTTTCAACAGATGCCTACTTTGCAACAGCTTGATGCATTTACCCCGCTCAGCCCGTTCCACGCAACCTACATTTATCCCGTATACGTTACCGTCGCCGGAATGTGTATGTTGCTAGTAATCCTGGGAACGTGCTATTGCATCACCTACAGGCGAGTTGAATTGAAAAACAAGCAAGTAAAACATACCCATGATTCTGTTGCATATACCAGTTACCCTCATGCCATATAATATTAAAAAAAAAAAAAAAATCAAATCAAAAAAAAAAAATATAAATAATAATAATAATAATACAAAAAAAATATTAACAAAATAAAAACATTTTGATACAATATTCGATATATTACTAACTCACGTATTTTTTCTTGTTGCACTAATTATTTTCCTTTTCACATATCGAACTATGCCTTGTACCCTACATCCCCACTTACCTCTCTAAAGCCATGTAAGGCGCTAGGTACTTGTACTTTTTTTCAAGTTATGATATTGACGGATTCAGAAGAGCACACCTCCCAGGTGTGTTAAACCTGTAATTCCGGAGCTGATCTCGAGGCCTGCCATGCTGCAAATCCGTGTAGTATTGTGCATTAATCAAGAATCTGCCGGATGTTGCTGTCTCTTCGTATACCACTCTTATAGAGTTCCCCTGACCAAGGAATT
>BOPN01000066.1:831005-838505 GCA_017312705.2 Penaeus japonicus
AGATGAAGTTGACAGCCAGCAAGAGTGCTTGTAGTTCGCAGTATGGGGAGCTGGATGAAGTAGGTAACCTGTGGCACACCCAGCCTTCCTCTGGCGGGTCCACACCAGGAGAGTAGACGGTGCAGCCTGGGCTGCCATCTCACAGCAGGATTGGAGGAGATCATCGTGTGGCGATGTGCTCCAGGGCAAGTTGTTTCTGGAGAGGCAAAGAATATATTTTGGAGGTGGGCGTGAAGGTGACATGAGGCTGAGGAATCCTCCAGGAAGGTGGCCCATGATCAACCTCAGCCACAGGGCCATCAAGATGAAGATGCTGCAGGTTAGAAGTCATTATGTTGACGAGGGTGCAGACGCCAGGACAAAGAGAGGAACGGAGCACACCGGGGTCAAGTGAAGCTTTCAGGACGTGAACATAGTGTGGAGCAGTATGGGGAGAGAGCAGAAACTTGACGCTAAGGTAGGAAATGTTGGCACGTATTTTCTTGACAGCTGAGGGAAGGTTCATTTCTGTTAACATGTTCACTATTCTGGTGGAGGTGGAACACCCAAGAATGTACCGCATCATTTTACTTTATTCTGAATTTTTTTTTAGAGGTTGTAAGGTGGTCTGAGAAAGCTGATTTAAGGCTGGAGAGAGATAGTCTATGACTAACTGCATGAATGCAATGTAGATGATACTAGCTAAGGGGATGGAGACACCAGTTGTTAGTAAGCCACTAGAAGGGGAGAAAGCACCACTCCAGATGGTGGAGGCGATCTTGGATGATGGGATGGACACACTGCCGAGCAGGTATGGCTGGAGAGATGTCCACCGGCGTTCCCAGGTACAGGTACAGGTATTGTGTGCAGGGTGGGACAACACTGTGTCCCGCAGTGAACACAGGGAGTGTTTTGGGGCCCTGGGAAGAGAACACTCTACTCTTATCTGGGGAGAGGATGAGGCCACAGGCAGAGGACGACTCATATGGCAGCAGAGGTGGAATGTACAGAAATGTCATTGGCGTAGCAGGTGACAGTTGTACCAGGAGTTTCGGTAAGAAGAGTAATATATATATATATATATATATATATATATATATATATATATATATATATATATATATATATACATATATATATGTATATATATATATATATATATATATATATATATATATATATATATATATATGTATATACATACATATATATATATATATATATATATATATATATATATATATACATATATATATATATATATGTATATACATATATATATATATATATATATATATATATATATATATATGTATATACATATATATATATATATATATATATATATATATATATATATATATATATATATATATATATATTATATATATATATATATATATGTATATATATATATATATATATATATATATATATATATATATATATATATATATATATATATATATATATATGTATATATATATATATATACATATATATATATAAATATATATATATATATAAATATATATATATATATATATATATATATATATATATAAATATATATATATGTATATATATATATATATATATATATGTATATATATATATATATATATAAATATATATATATATATATATATATGTATGTATATATATATATATATATACATATATATATATATATATATATATATATATATATACATATATGTGTGTGTGTGTGTGTGTGTGTGTTTGTGTGTGTGTGTATATACATATATATATATATATATATATATATATATATATATATATATATATATATATATATATATGTATGTATATACACACACACACACACACACACACACACACACACACACACACACATATATATATATATTTATGTATATATATATATATATATATATATATATATATATATATATATACACACACACACACTGCCCTGTGCAGTACCTTTGAAAATCACATGTGAGGCTCAGTTGCTGAGATAGCCATGAATCCACTGAAGATTTCCTTAGACACCAAAATCAACTAGCTGGTCGAGAATAACCTCAAAGGCACTCTTAAGGTCAGGAAATGCTACCACACTGGTGGGGGAGAGATGGGTGTACAGATCCATCAAGCAGTGGTGGGTACTCCTCTGTGGCAGGAAACCATACAGCCACGGAGATAACTTGTCTTTAAGTCGGAACATGAGTGAGGAATATACGCTCAAGCTTTTTACAGAACGGGTGGTCAGTGAGATTGGCCTGAACTTGTTTGTACTAGGCTTGGGGATGGGCACAACAGCATTTGAAGTCCAGGCACACAGCACGTAACCTCTGATGAAGCAAAGATTGTATAATTGCAGCAATGGATTACCAGGGACTTTGAGGAGGTGGAGGATTTTGTAGGTGACACCATCATTCCCGCGGCGCAGTTCATCTTCTGTGATGAGCAAGTTGTCATCTTCATCTGCTCATAGTAATGCAGTCATTAGGTGCAAACTGCGAGTGTTTCTGTGGTAGGAAAAAACCTCTTGGGAAGATTGCGTGTCTGTGCCTGGTCAGATCAGGTATAAATCAAGTCCTGTGTAAATTGGGTGGGGCTGTGGTGGAGAGTGCTTAGTGGTTTCCTCTTGATGACTCTGCTTATCAAATGCCACATGGAGCCAACACTGCTGTCAGTATACTTCCTCCAAGACTCAGTATGGACACACAGCTGAAGGTCAATGAGATCATCTCTGGACGTCTGGTACTCGTCGAGGAGAGCAGGTGTTAGTTGTCTCTGGAAAGCGAGACCATCTTCCACAGCTTATCTTTCTGCCAGAAGAATACGTTGATCCAGCGTCCAGGCATGGGCCTCGATTTTGTCTCTTAAAATGTGGCCGGGTCATGTAACAGGTGTAAAACTTGCGTGATGAGTCAACCAAGGAGTATAGGCTGTCAGGTGACTGGAAATCAAATGTTGACAGAAGACTGGAAATGGAGATGTAGTTGGGGCTGTATTTCAGAGGGATAGAGATGTGGAGGCGAGTCTGAGGAAGGAATACTGAAGGCCGAGGGCGACGTGGTCAGAGAACAGAGCCCGGATGGAGAAACACTTGAATTGCGACGGCACCTAGCTGGAGGTGATGATGTGGTCAAGTGTGCTTTCTCGGATGTGTGTGGCGCTTCCAGTGGGCCAGTGAGTGAGGCGGCGGCGATGGATGTATTTAAGGAGAGGCAATCCACTATGATTTGGAGTAGGAGAGACATCACATATGGACCCATGTAAACTATGCCATGAGAAGAGGCAGTAGAGAGAGCAGGGAGTTGATCGTTCCTGGTACAGAGTAGACATTGCAGAGCTGCAGCTTCCCATCACCCACGGTAACTTCAAAGAGCTGGAATGTCATGTCATTAATGGTAGAGCAGCACAGCAGTTTGTGGATTACAGAATAGTGAATGTAGCTCACTAGGTCATTCCTGATAAGTGGACATAAGGGATGTAGCCTGGGAACGGAGGATCTTCACCGGGCATGTGTCTGCCTACAAAAGCTTCTTGGATGAATATAACATGTGGATGGTGGTGATCTACGTATGTCTTGAGTGAAGCAAGCTTTGAGTAAGTCTTGATTCCTCAGACATTCCAGATGATATTTAGCTGCATCCTGCCAGTGAAATCCAAGTCCAGGTGTACAGGAGGCTGGTGGGGCTGATGACATCAAGGCGATGTCGTTCTGAAGTGTGAGTCATAACAGCTTCTTGAAAAGATGGTCACAGATTCTTTCATAAGCAGCAACGAGGTGTTCCACTTTCTCAGCGGTGGTGACAGTTGCAATGATGGCTTGCTTGGAGTCGACGAATGTGGCATGAGTGCCTCGGTGGTAGCTTGCTGGGCTGCCAGACCTTCGATGCGAAACTCATTTACATCAAAATATGCTGTAACAGCTGTGCATCGTGCTATCATGTTGGTAACGGCCTTACAAAGGGCAAAGATTTGTGGTGTCAGTCAGGGTAGAGGCTAGAGGTGGTGAGGCAGCGCCTGTTGGTGGTTGTGATGGTGGTTGTAGTAGTGGCGGGGACGAGCGAGGGGTGAAGACTACTTTGATGTAGAAGCAGCATCAGTGGTGGTGGGCTGCTGGGGGTTGTGGTGTGGGCAGGTGAGGGAAGAGTGGGAGCCAAAACACCAGCCACACTTGTTGAAGGAGGTGGAATAGTACCAAGAGATATGTCCAATTCCCCAACACTTGTAGCATCAAGGCTATTCATCTCTTATCCTCCTAAACTCGCTGGTTGGAAGGCAAGGAAGGAAGCTGAAGCAGAATGTTGGTGGTGGTGGGTCTGGACGGCTCTAGGTGATGATGAGCCTGTTGATGGGCGTGCTATATTAGTGGAGGCGACGCACTTAGCTCCTTAGCTAGTGACAGGGTCCACGTCAACTGGTTACCAGGTGGGATTTTTTTCGGTCTGTTGATTGAGTCTTGAACATCAAGCTTCAAGGACAAAACTCTCCTTCTGTGGCCCTTTGTATGATATCAGCACGCCTTTGTGAGATGTATACAAAACGGGAGGTGGCAGCTGACATTTTCACCTCAGTTAATTCCCGTTCAAGGCAGAATGTCTTGGTAACATCAGAAATCCACCGAATCTTCACATCCACACCTGGGTTGTCACAGAATAGTTCATATTACCCAAATATGGATAAGCTCAGTCAGCAACAAACTCTTGTGTAGTGCGCATGCGCAGACAGGAGAAATCCATGTGAGAGGGCACAAGCAAAAATTTTGAAAATTTTAAGCTCATTACTGGCTAAGTCCAAAACCCTCAAAAACCCATTAGCCACAAAACAGTCGACTGGTGCTCATTATCTGTTTTTGTCAGGGATGGTATACAGCAGCTTACTAAATCCCCAAAAAATTCCTAAAAAAAGTGGAGAGCTCTCTCAGGTGTTTGTTTACATCCAAGCATGGCGTGGGAACAGAGAGAGAGAGAGAGAGACGCACTACATGGCTATCGGAAAATTCAACTTATCAAAAAGATCATTATGATTACAGTTATTTTTAATCTCTTTCCCTCAGGGACAACTGTCCCCGCCAAAAAAAGCTGAGTGGTTTGAACCATCTCCAGTGAATCGAGTCTTTGATATTAGGTGTGTTAACATAATCTTCTGAAAGCAAACATGCAGTATGTGTGCAGCATATGAAAATGAATTCTTATTTTTATTTAGCGCAAAGTATTTGTGATGTCGCCATGGAATAAACGACAGTTAGGAGTTCCCTACACTGCCTATATTTAAGACAATATATGTGGGAGCTTAACAACTCTTCAACTGACTTGAAATATACTTATACTACAGGATAGACAATCGAAATACACCATTTTCTTTGACTGTGGTAAAAGGAAAGCATACTGGTGTATCTCTTTATTGTCAGCGAATAAGAGCTGTAGTGCAGGAGCAGGAGCTGTAGTGGTCAAGTTAAGGCCTAATCAATTAAAGAGGTAGAGGAGGGAAATGGAAGCTATAATATAGTATAATATAAGCAAGATGGAGAGATTAAAGAGTAGGGACGAAACCTCCTGCTATTCTTGATCGTCTCTGTTCATGACTGGTTGTGGGGACGTGGCAAGGCTGGGCAAGTCGACGCAGGCAGTGATCAGGAGCTGGAGCATGCGTGAACTTGAGGCTAGCTAAGCCAAGAGGGTGACCATAAGGCTAATAAATGTAAAAGTAACATAACAACATGAACCATTAAAACATTGAACATAGTCAAAACGACGAAACAAACCTGAAAATTAACATTACAATTATTGAAATTAAAACTTAATCATGAAAATTAACATGAAATTGAACAAGAACGAAAACGGGACATAAACAAAATCATAAACAAATGGATGATCAGAAGATAGTTTCTAGATAGAGGCAGGAAGAGCAACCGCTGATAATGTGGCAGAGAGATGCTGGTTAGTTAAGGTAAAATTATATACATATACAGAAGGACGAGTGAAGTTCATCGGTTGGGGATGGTTTGATGTGGTTGTGGCATAAATATATATCAAATGAATAGATATAATGATGATGATAATTATTAAGTGCAAGATTGATAGTGCATTACTTAGTTTGCACAATGGCTGGAGCATAAGTATAAATAGATAAATGAAACTTTAGTAACAAAAAGTAAGTAACTTAGTAACAAAACAAAACATACATTCTGATATGATGCATCCATTGGGAATGTTTCTATGTTGCTTTGTTTTTCGATGTTTGTGTAGTCGAAGATAAGGTTGCCTTCAATGAGACGTTAGTGATTTTTTCGGCTGTGACCAAATTGATATGATCTGTATGCGAATAAGTTCACCTTACTGATCCTTTTTTATTTCCCTTCCAATCTCTTCTGTTCTTTAGCAAACAAACACGCCATAGAATTTAGGGTCTCTGACCGTGTCGTCCATGAGTCTTTCCAGGCTGTCATCTCCCATGTACCAACCCTCTGGAGCTAGAGGATTATTGGATGAGGGGGTTTTTGGCGTAGAAGGGAGTCTATCCCTGGAAAGGTCTCTCTGAGGTCTGACTGACTCTGCTGGTGTGGGGTCAGTTCTTAGGGTCATGGGGGAATCTGAATTGATTTGTGTAAACACGACATGAAATACAGATTCTGAGGGCCTTTTTAGCGGAACTAGAGAGTAGTGGGGATGGTGGAAACGGTGGGAGTGGGTTCTACCAACATCAGTATGCCCCAGGAGTCAGCTTTCCTAAGGTCGAGCTCAGGGGCATTGTTCTCTGGCATGCTGTCTGAAGCCCTTCTCGGGATTTATGAAATTTGTAGGTGGGCATTCAGAGGGATGATTAGAATCTCCTTTGACAGTCCGTTTAGAACGGCCATTTTTGGTCTTAATGTCTTGCCTCACCTGGTTAATGAGTGGCAACCATGCATGTACTGTCTCTTAGGCGGCTTCCTCGGAAACGTCCTCGAGGGGTTTTGTTTCTTTTGCTTTTTGGTTTTCCTTTTCTTGCTCATGAGAGAATTGAGAGTCTCTTTTCTAACTGGGTAACTGTGTGCAAAGTTGCGATACACATGAATCATTTTTTATTTGACTCTTGCAATCTTTGTATGTGTGAGTTCCACAGCCGAATTCTGAACACAGGGTCTGGCTTTGATTATGTATTTCGTTTTCATTTCGAAGATATATTGACGCCCTTATCTCGTTTTAATGTCTTTTTATGACTCACTACTCGGTGATCTAGCTTTTTTAAATACTTATAGTAACTTTGCTCGCATGTCTAATGGCAGAATGGGTGTGAATCCGATCTTGTCAAGGGAGATCATGGTGTTCAGAGAAAAGAACTTTCCGGCTTGGCTGGCATTGCTAGGCACCCATCATGTGTGGGGTAGTACTCTGATATCAGCATCAAACAGAGCTTAAGCCAAGATCTGTCTTCGTCTCTGTGAAGGGCCACCAGAAACATTAATCTTAGTCTTGACCATGATTCAAAAGCATAAGGCCGGTGTGGAGTGAATGTGATGGTGAGTGAAGTGAGGTAAGG
>BOPN01000066.1:851005-853505 GCA_017312705.2 Penaeus japonicus
AAAGCAGGAGGATGAAGGCAAAGAGAGAGAGAGATCCTGTGTGTTTGGTTTAATAATTTCCAGGATTATTAAGCTACAATTATTTTGAAGACTTTGTTATCAATAACACCATCATGCTGATTCTACTACTAATTATAACAAAGAAGAAATAAGATAAAATGAAATGACAGTATCAATTTCAATTATAATGATACGGATTTTAGTAATAGCAATTATACTGATAATGATGTTGAGGATAATGATAATGATTAAAACAATAATATCAATGATAATTATGATTATTATAATTATTATGACAATGAAATTGATAGTAATAGCAATGCTAATAACAATCATATTAATAACAATAATGATGGTAATAATTATGATAGGAGTGACAATAACAGCAACGATATGACAACAGTGATGTGGATGATAATGATGATGATAGCAATGACAATTATCTTATTAATGATGATAATAATAACAGTAATATTAAAGATAATAATGATAATGATGATAATAATAATAATGATTGTAACAATGACAATAATAATGATGATTGTAACAGTGATGATAATATTAATGATAACAGTAATCGTGATAATAATTATAAGTGTGATAATGATAATGATAATAATAATAATGATAGTAATGATAATAATGATAGCGATAATAGTGATAATAATAATCATGATGATTGTGATAGCAACAACGATAATAATTACAATATTGACAATGATAATGATGATAATGATAATAGTAACAATGATAATGATAATTGTAATAATAGTGCTAAACCGAAATCCCTCAGATAGCGCAGTCACCAAAAATCCAAATTCAAAATTCATAAATTTGACAAAAATAATTCAGAGCACACCAATTTTCCGAATCTTTCTTGCAATGGATGATTTAATTGGATCCTTGAACCATATATAGATGCAGTTCACCTAAAAAAAATTGGCAAGCAGTCCGTAGGCCATGGCCATTCCCACCTCTAACCTTTCATCACATTCCGTCAGTAACCTTTTATGCATTTCTGCTTCCTAAGTAAGAAGCAATAAACTAAAAATCGAGTTGAAAAACATTACCTCCTCTGTTTAGTAGAGGAAATAGTGCCATGACGATGTTGGTTACTCTGCTTGGATCGTCCAGAGCGCCTTACAAATGGCTGGATGGGACAGGGAAAGTAGCGGTCAGCTTTATTAAGGGAAGAAGCACGAAGCAGCACGCCTGGATAAATGGGATGTCTTGCTGGAAAAGTGGAGACGAGTGGAGTGACAGCCGAGAAGCCAAGCCAATAATCGAGTCGAGGTCACTAAGCCTGGCTTATGAGGGCAGATGGAAGGGAGAGGTCTTTGTCTTTCTCGGTGGAGGGTTACACGTGAACTAAATGTTTTTGGAGTGGTCTGAGCTCAGGTCAGCGTGGAAATGAGGTGTATCGGGACTAGGTTAACCCATCCGAGACTGGTGGAAGCCCAAGTGACGCTACCATGTCGCCATCACACGTTAGGACAGATATCCTGTTTTAGTGGTCTTATACAGGGTGTATATGTCTATCCTTGCTCTCAAGTAATCATCATACATAGCAACATGTGCGCTGTTTAGAAGACAGAAAGGGAGATATTCCCACTAAACATACATGTTTTGTTATTCAGTCTCTCCCCATTCTTCTCTCTGTCTTTCTCTCTCACTCTATCTATCTGTATTTTTCTCGCTGCCTGTCTGTTCCCTTGTCGGTCTGCTTCTCTCTCTTTCTGTCTGTGAGGGTGGTGGCTTTTTATCCCACCGCTAGCACTAGTTTGAGGGCGGTTTTCATCAAAGGTCGGATAACTCTTGATCCTTATATTGGAGAGGACGGTGCAGTGACCTGACATATGCTGGGGCACAGTAGGTCATTGAGGTCCGTCGGCCGGAAGTGTGAATGGAGCAAGAGCGATAGAGGGGAAGGAGGGTCCTGTGAGGGGAAGCAGGTCATATAAACACCTCTGACCTCATACGGCCTGGGCTAGTCTAGTCTAGTCCTCTTTCCTTCCTCCTAGGGTCAGTATGTGGAGAACCACGCAGTGTCTAACACATCGCCATGTGCTTCTAGGACAGTCTTACACACACACACTCTCTCTCTCTCCGGTTGACCTGCCACAGTCATATATCGTTTTCCTCCTGTCAATGACCTGCCCGAACATCCAACTCTGTCGAGAACCAGCGCGTGATGTGATTGTGTTCATACACTGATATATTGATAATGGGCATGGAAAGACATATACAATGAACGTGATAAAACGTTAATAGAATCCCTCTCAGCTGTGAGAACATTTGAAGTAGGTCACAGGGTACGGTTTTGTAGTGTTTGTTAACTGGCCATGGCTTCAGCTGTGCAAGCAATGGGCGTCAGTGGCAGATTTTCTGCTTTGACAGAGAAGGTCATTGGGGAGTTCATCCCTTTCAACACTGTGCGCACCTTCTCGCCTTAGTGATGAGGCTGAGTTCTCATGACTTAAAAGTACGAATGTGGCTACGC
>BOPN01000066.1:856005-861594 GCA_017312705.2 Penaeus japonicus
GTACATATATAAACACACACACACATATTACATTATATATAATGTTATATGTTATGTATATATATATATATATATATATATATATATATATATATATATATATGCACACACACACACACACACACACACACACAAGAAAAAAGAAACATGTTATGATAATTAAACATGTAATAAACATGACGATACTATTCTGTAGAACGATTGGAGGTCTCAAACAAGTTCACGGTAATGTCAGTGTTCCCTGAAGCATTATTAATCGAAAACATATGGGTGTTATGATGACAGGACTTGCAAATGGCCACACCGAGAGGATTTAGTGAAAGGTTCTTTAGTCGCTGAAAGGCTGGAGATTCAACAAGAATATCTTATACGAATAACTATGTAGATATAAACACATATGGTTAGGATAGCTGTTTTTTTTCATCTTTGATCTTTTTAAACGGTTAATAGTTTATCTCTTCTAAAATATAGACAAATCCACCAAAATGATCCATTGCAAAATGTTATCAAGCAAAATTAACAATAATTCGCTTTCTAAATACAACAACACGATATTTTCATTCTTGATACAGCAGGAAAAAAACCTAGCTTCAGGCTCAATTCAAGGTGAAATAAAAGTCATTTTCAGTTTGAATCCAATCTTATACTGGGAATAAGCGTTCACAAATGTATAAGTTACAATATATGTTGACTTGTTTGTCCCCTACAAGATTTGCTCATATTCAAAAAAGGTTTACATAACGTCAATAACCGGTCGAGGGGCTGCAAGTTGCGTAATTCAGTTATTGAATTACTTCCCTTGAATCATATTCCTTGGTTACATAGGCAAAGGGAGAGAGAGGAATTAATGGAAGGGTGTAGGGGCGGAGTGAGTGAGTGAGTGCGTTGGTGGGTGGTTGAGTGAGTGAGTGAGTGACTTGGCGGGTGGTTGAGTGAATGGAGGAGTGTGTGAGTTGGTGAGTGGTTGAGTGAGTGGATGAGTGACTGAGTTGGTGGGTGGTTGAGTGAGTGAGTGAGTAGGTGGGTGAGTTGGTGGGTGGTTGAGTGAGTGAGTGAGTAGGTGGGTGAGTTGGTATCTTTAGTTATGCATTGTTCACTTAATGTATCCATATATAATTCCTTTATGGGTCATTTCGTACTCTAGCAGGTCATTAACGTAAAATGTTACATTGCATGATCAAACCTGTCTGGCAAGACGAATGCGTCAAGTCAATAATTTATATATATAATATATATATATATATATATATATATATATATAAATATATATATAAATATATATATATATTGTAATGTTACATTCTCATTTATTACATGTTATTTATTTTATAACCTTTATAACGTGTACTTATATTCTTATTTCATTCTCGTTTTCTTATAGTGAAGTCATCGTTTTATCGTAATTGTAATGTAAAGTAAATCAAGACACCCATCACAAACTGGTGGCCATGGTGGGACCCATTCTGCTCACCCTCACTAATTGGTGTCAGAAATGGGATGGAAAAACCCTCACAAACTGGTGCTTGTGGGATCGAAAACCGCCACCATCCCAAACTAATGTCAGTCAGGTCTTCTATTTTCTTTAAATCGTGGACCGCTCTCTATGGACTTCTTTTGAGTCGCGCCGCCGATACATTTTTTTGTTCTGTCTCACGTGATCGCAGAAGTAAACACAACGCGTCAGGCAGTGAAATCAAGGTAAGCCAGTAAAGGTGTTGTCCCCCGTGTCTCAATTTCACCCTATTTTCCTCCATTTTTTCACTCTTAATAACTGCTTTTCTCCCTCAGATGTTTTTTCTCTACGTGTGTACGGAAAGGTATTTTTCACATTTTAGAAATTTGTTTATTTCAAGAGATGTGATTATCCAAAATATTTATTTTGATAATTTTTCATGGAAATTATTCTAATGTGCGTAATTTATATTTTCATAATTAAATTAGCTATAATCTAATCTCATTCTCAGTAAGTATTTTGTCTAATCTTAAATTGTCTCATCAAACTGGCGAATTCGAACCTCATTTTTCTTCATATACCATACATATCAGTTATGCTGAACTAGAGCCTCGTCTGTCGAGCGCAATTTAGACGTAAACATGATTCCCGATATAGAGCTGGAGATGCTAGGGTTGTATGTAAGATGTTCTGTTCATGCTGCGAGCCGACTAACCGACGAATCAGTCATTGCACTAAATATTTTCGATTCGTATTAGTTTCATCATCATTATCATTATTCATATGATTATTCGCATATGTCTAGTGCGAATTATTTCATGATTTACGAGTTTGATTTTATTGTACTAGCTAATGATTATGAAAGTGTTATCATTTTTAATTTCAGTAACATGTTTTTCTTTTTTTCATTTTCATAATCATATTTATGTGTATATATTTAGAATTACTTAAAAAGAAATACTCCACTAGGTCACTTGACTAGGTCATTTCGTACTCTAGCAGGTCATTCACGGTCATTCATAACTGCACTAACGTAAAATGTTACATGTCTACGATGATCGGACCTGTCTATTTTCACGAATGTTTTAATCAACAATTTTCATATCCATACCTTTTTGTAATATCATTTTTTCGTTTGTTACATATTTCATCATTAGTGTTTTATTATAACAAGTTCTCGTTTCATTGTAAGTAATGTGACATGCAATGCTACTATTTTATCAATTCAGTCATTTTTTACATAGCCATATATCATTGTACGCAATGATTTATCTTTCAAAAATACAAACATAACTCTACCCTTCGCATTCTTGCATTAACTATTCTTATCTTTCTGTTCACAAACACACTTTGACGCAGCAACTAGATTGACATGGCATAAAATGAACATTCAGTACCTCGGTAGGACGACCCACAATCATTATTTTACTGCCCTTGTTTTGTTGAACATAAGTGGATAGTTGCTTGACCAATATTTCTCCCCCAACTCATCTTTCTACTAATCCCTCCTCACGAAGTCTATCTGGTTAACACCTATGTTGACGACTACTCAAAACTGTTGAACGATAATGCTTTTAATTTCTTTACATTCCCAGCTACTTTCATCCATTATTTTTACCAGTCTTGGCTTATCAACATTTCCTCTGTTAAAAAAAAAAAAAAAAAAAAAAAAAATCGGGGACTAGGTAAATTGGGTAAAAAAAAAAAAAAAAAAAACATTTACCTAGTCTCAGCCTTCCACCTTCCCTGCATCTGCATCTGTTAACTAATTTTCTTTTTCGGGTTTATTCCAGCAACCTATTCTGATGTTACAATACAAACCAGCCTTGTCAACCCTGATGTCGACACCACCATCTTGAGGACCAGCGCACCTTCGCAACTGCATGGGTTTTGTTGCACAATCAGGATGTTTGTTCACTTGGTATGTTGAATCTTCACTACGCTACTGCTGACGCCTGTTTATACATGTCGTGATAGTGTTTATTACTGTGATCATTGTGCTGTAGTGTATATCATCTATCGTGTAACATAACGTCAGACTATCTGCGTTATGGAATAAACCTGAACTGTATAAACCCTGTGTCAGGCATCAGTACCTATTTTATGTGGGTTATTAGTTTCAGCAGACTAAAACACCCATCACAGATATATATAGAGAGAGAACGAGAGCGAAAAAGATAGAGATATTGAAAATCCTTTTTATCATCACATTTCGTTACCACAAAGAAAACATTGCCAGACCTCTTTCTGTCTCTCTCTCTCTCCCTCTCTGTTTCTCTCCCCTTCTCTCTTTCTCTCTCTCTATGAGGATTATATAGTATATTTATACATGATATCAAAGACATCAACAGATCAATATACAAAGATTACATGCATCACATACTAGCCAGCAAGACAATCGCCGGGTCAGATCAGGTCAACTTTGATGGACAGGTAATTCCCACATAGTTGCTTTTCCAATTATGTTGAATACCTTTGACTACCATGCCCTTACATTCAGACTACCTTCCCGCACTAGGATGTCTTGAACATAGACAGGTCGGGATCGACAGCACTACTGCTGACACCTGATTCTCTTCCTGTTTTTATAAGGGTCGTGATAGTGTTAATTGCTGTGATTATTGTGCTGTAGTATATCGTGTACCATAACGTCAGACTATCTGTGTTATGGAATAAACTTTGTATCACATACCTATTTTGTGTGGGTTATTAGTTCCAACAAACTAAGACACCCATCACACACACACACTCTCTCTCTACATTTATCTTTCTCTCTCTCTCTACCCCCCCCCCCCTCTCTGTCTCTCTTTCTCTCTCACTCTCACTTTCTCTCTCTCTCTTTCTATCTCTCTCTCCCTCACTCTCTCTCTCTGTTTCTCTTCTCTCTTTTTCTGTCTCTCTGTCTCTCTTTCTCTCTCTCTCTCATTTTCCCTCTCTCTGTGTCTCTCTTTCTCTTTCTCACTCTCTCTCTATCTCTGTCTGTCTCTCTCTCTCTCTCTGTCTCTTTTTCCCTCTCTATGAGGAATATATAGTATGTTTATATATGATATTAAATACATCAGTAGATCAATATACCAATATATGAATATCACACTAAATACCTTTGACTGCCTCACCTTCTACATTCCAGACTACCTTCCCACGTAACCACTAGGGATGGCAAATAGGAAACCTTTCCATAAGCGGGATATCTGGAACATACAGACAGACCGGGATCGACTCCCCTGCCTCTGACACCTGATTTCTAAGCCCCTTTATATATGTCTTGATAGCATTTATTATTGTGATCATTGTGCTGTAGTATATCATGTACCGTAACATCAGACTATCTGCCTTATGAAATAAACTTGAATTCTATAAATCCAGTGTCTAGCATCACATCACAAAGTGGTGGCAGCGGTGGGATGCGCATTCTGCACCCCTCACAAAGTGTTTTTTTCTTGATAGGAACCCCCACATCACCCCACATACCGTGTGTCTTTTGTATGGGTTATTAGTTCCAAGAGACTAAGACACCCATCACACACACTCTCTCTCTACCTCTCTTTCTCTCTATCTCATCCTTTCTTTCTTTATCTTCCTCTCTCTCTAACTCTATCTCATTATCTCTCTCTCTCTTTCTTTATCTTCTCTCATTTTCTTTATCTCTCTCTCTCTGTATCTTTCTTTATCTTTCCCTCTTTCTTTTTATTTATCTCTCTATCTTTCTTTATCATACTTTCTCTCTCTCTTAATCTATCTATCTCTCTTCCTTTAACTTTCTCTCTCTATCTGTCTCCATCTATCTATCTTTCTTTCTTTACCATTCTCTCTCTCTCTTTCTTTCTTTACCATTCTCTCTCTCTCTTTCTTTCTATCTCTATCTCTCTCTCACTTTATCTATCTATCTCTCTTTATTTATCTTTATTTCATTTCTTCCCTCTCTCTCTTTATTTATTTCTTTATTTTCCCTCCCCCTCCCTCTCTTTCTGCCTCTCTCTCCTCTTTATCTTCCGCTGAAAGACAGAAATCGTAAACACTGTCCCTTTTTCGAAACTTGCTTCATTTATCTCGATCTTCGGAGCAGCAACTTCGGGCTCTAATCCATGGGTATCGTTCGTCTTCATCATTATCATTAGTCGCGTCTAATGATCATT
>BOPN01000067.1:0-2500 GCA_017312705.2 Penaeus japonicus
TATATATGTGTTTTCAGCCATTATGGATGGATATCAAGACATACATGCATTTTTGGCCTGATGGCAGGCATCATAATACATGACATTGGAGGATTTTGGATCAGTGTGTTTCTTTATTGTACTATGAGTAATGAGTGAGTGATGATGACAATTGCAATCATAATTACTATGATTAATGTAATATTAAGCAATTTGGTTTGTGCCCCTGTGACAGTAGGAATACCTTGTATTGTGACACTCACATTAACCCACTCACGACGGGGGCATTCCAGCCTTGCATGTCACAATGCCGGGGCTTTCGAACGCTTAGGCCTAAATCAATTAAATGACTGGCACCATATGGTGCCACCCGGCAACCGGGCCCTTGAATGAGCGGTACTGTAGTGTACCACTCGTCCAGAGAGGGTTAATAAACACAGTTCTCCTTTCCTCTTCCCTACTTCATGTTATCTTCATTATGGATGGTTCTATTTTTTGTATTTGTCTATGGCAGTATATGAATAAGAAAAAAATGAAGTTGCTTTTTGTCCTCCCATAAAACTGCAATACTTTTATCACACTGAGCATAAAGGAAATAATGTGCTGATATGGACCTTATACTATAATTTTAGTTAACTGCAGCATTGATAGACCCTGTCACATGACACATTTAAGTCTCTCAATACAATAAAACACAAAAATGACTAGTTTTATAATGAGTGACTGAAAGAGAGTGGGAAAAGTCAAGGTATGTTGCGTGAAGCTGCCTCGTTATGAAATAAAACCCATCCTGGAGCCTGGGCAAGCAAATCTATTACCAACTGCAATAGGTTAACACAAACACCGGGCATATTATATCATGTCAGTGGTCCTGGTAACCATGATGGGTTACAGGGGTCAGCTTACTGGGTAAGAGAAGTAAACAGACCTGTCACTAGTGAGTAAAGATACTTAACACACTGCGAACGGGTGTCATGACATACATGACGTAGGAGCTTTGGCCTGACGACGGGCGTCATGATGTACATGACGTATATGACGTTCAGGGATTTTGTATCACTGTGCTATTTTATTTTGCTATGAAAAAGGAATGAGTGATGATGGCTACTGTAGTCATAATTACTATAATTACCGTAATATCGTGCTAGCTTAACGTCCAAAACCTAGATGGCACCACTTTTTCCTAGCACCAACAGGAGAGAGAGCCTTGAATGGCACCCATCCATGGTCTCTAGCTGGCACCATCTTTATAGAGCAATGGCACACACCAAGTTGATGAACTCTTGCTCAAAAGTACTGCCAAAGAAGGATGTGCAGGCAGAACGGGAAGAGGAAGGTGACTCATCCATACCCAGTTTCTAAAATGTGCTCCTGTGCCAATATGGATGCCTTTCACTGTGGCACTCACAGTCACAAGCACAGGTTTCATTCCTCTTCCCTACCTCTTCTTGTTATCTTTATTGTAGGTGGTTATATGTTTCGTATTCATTGATGACAGCACAAAAATACGAAAAAATAAAGTTGCCTTTTGTCCTCCCATAAAACTGCAATACTTCAATCACACTGAGTATAAAGAAAATAATGAGCCAATATGGATAATATACTACAATTTTAGTCTACTGCAGCACTGATAGAGCCTGTCATATGGCACATATAAGTCTCTAAACTCAATAAAACACACAAAAAAATAAAACACAAAAACCGCTCTAGTTTTACAATGAACGACTGAAAAAGAGTGGGAAGATTCAAATTATATTGCTCCAAGCAGTCTCTCTTTAAAATAAAACCTATCCTGGAGGCTGGGAAAACAAATTTATCCCCATCTACAATGGGTTAACATACAATATACTATAAGTAGGCAAAATTTTCAGTGCAGGGGCCACAAAAAAAAAAAAAAATCAATTTCATAAGGCCACATAATATATTAACATTTTAGGACATTGAAATGATTTCAATGAAAGGTAATAAAATAATTGGCAGGATAACAAAGTCAACAGATAAGCCCTTTTCTGATAAAGTGTTAATGTTCGCAATGTTTGGTAACTTTCTCTTTCGAATTTAATAACATTTGCCGGGCCACATGAATTCCTTTGGCCTGTAGGCCATAGTTTGCCCATATCTGTAGTCAATTCTTAAATTCTTCATCTAACATAATTCAAGTAAATGTTTTTGGTTGTCTACATTAAACTAATTGTATTTTCCTTTTCTTACAAAAGACAAATAAAATAACAATTAGTAATATTTTAGTAATTTTGTAATACTTTGGTGAATCCTTCAGGTCTAAAAAACAAAAAAAAGAAAAATAGGAAAACATACGAATATGACAGAGGTCTTTTCGCTATATTGATTCTTATAGACATACTACACAAGAGATACAGAGTAGGCCATGCAAGTATTACAGTCGTCAAGACACAACAACCGTGGATAGTCTGTGGCTCCCCAGCACATTATGCATATTTAGATGATTGCTGCTTCTAATATCTTCCTTTATTGTGGGAACAATGCCTGTTTGATAATGGAA
>BOPN01000067.1:66605-69105 GCA_017312705.2 Penaeus japonicus
GGCTGAATACATATTTACAGACATGGCGGCATCAGAGATCACCTTTATAATCAACACGTCGGCGCTGTGTCAGACTTGAAGCCAATAAACAAGCCAACAATGAAAACTGGTTTATTGGTAGCGGTTGGATACGACAAAAGCTCCGTGGCCAGTGTCTGCTCTTGACATTCCAAACAAGAGCTGTTTCTGCACCTTGTCGGGAAAATAAGGGGAACCCATGGTAAGCGAACGCATACTGAAAGGCCGCGGGTAACTTTATTTCTACGATTAATAGGTTTTAAGTAGAACCTGATCGATCTTTACGCTAAATATCCGATTTTCAAATCCATAATTGAAATAATTAAGGATCCATCAGCATTGTTTTAAATTAATAAAGAGTATCGGTCTAACTCCACGACCTATAAGAGTCAAATCTACATGTAACCAAACATATATTCGCCCCAGGAAGCAGAGCACAGAGAACAATGGGCGTAGGGCTGTGTACAATTCACCCGGCCTGTTATGAAGCCAACGGCGATGTATTAAAGCTTATGGTGTACTGTGTATGGGTCTCACGGATGTGGCGGAGTTGGTCCACATTTGGAGATAAATTTATAGAGTGGTATGAAATTAATATGATATCAGTTAGCTTTTTTTTCTTTTTTGAAACTGTTTAGTTTTTCGATTATTCTGGGATACGCCTATAAACGGAGGTAAATATAGTAGCTGGTATACAGTGCATTTACTGCCAGTAAACCACTTTCCTACACAATAGTCTTGCTTTAGTAATTATATTACAGTGAACTTAAAAGTGCTTAAACGAATAAAGTCGTTTCTGGATGAAAAAATGAATAAGTGCAACATAAATAATTGTTCGCAGGGCAACAACTTCAAAAGAAAGTCCAATAATATCCTTGTACTTCGCCCTGGAATAGATGCGACATCAAAGAGCAATGTTGAAAGTGAACTTATGGCCTGGGATTCTAAAGGGATGTCAGAAATGCAATTAATTATCAAGGCATAATGTTGAAGGGCCAGTGACCCTGCTGGTAATAAAAAATACTCACTATCATTCTTAATGCCAGCAGCGGTAAAAAAAATAATAAAAACATCAACAGAAAAATGGTAGAAGTTTTCAACCTAGCTATTCCGTCCTTTCATTCAGTTTCACATTCAGCTATAAGGTATGTCATTTACATAATGACGAATACAGTACATCCCAACATCAGTGCGCGGTTTAGTTTAGTCTTTTTACCACCCTGGCTAACTGCATCGACGTGGTCAAACTCTGATACATTATATGATAAAATTACATAACATATTTAGGTTATTTCATGATTATATCCTTCATCTGTTCATCTGGTGTAGACGCTTAGACGTGGGCATGGATTGTTACGCATAACACATAGTCATACAATATTGCATTCAGTATTTAGATTATAACTAGGTACATCAGATGATATGGAATAGTTACATTGCTCTACCTACCTCATGCTAGGTTTAGTCTTTATATGTATCAGAAGTGAGGCGGGAGAGGGAGAGACATAGCGTTTCCTGAGGGATTCGCCGGGTTGGGCTGTTTAGTCGTTGGCGTGCTTGTTTTTTTATGATGTTATGATGTCTTTTCGCGTGGAGGAAGACCCGCTAACGGTGACAGGCTGACCCCCACAACTGCAACATTTGGTGGCCTTGTTGCAATTGGCGACATCGGCTACTTCTAGCTTCGTGTGTACATGTTATTATTGGGATTATACCTGTAGCACTCAAGGCACTGATCAACCTGAAGGACGGGTGTGTTGAACATCTCGATCCCAAGAGTTATGAGCTTCTGCGCTTCCTCCGGCGCTGAGCATCGGATCTTCACGATCCGTGAATCGGGTGGCTTATAAACGTCCACCATTGTTCATGGTTGATACCTCGGCCTGTATAGACTCATCGTGGTAAGATGGTCTTATCGGCCATCTTAGCCTTAATTTCGGGAGAAGGGAGAGGTTTGAAACCTTCGGCCGTGAGTTTCCTCTGGCCGTCGGGCGAAAGGGAGTCAGCTGTTCTTGTTTGGCAACAACAACCTTATATTCGTTGTGAACTTTCAAGCAATGAGTAACTACAACCTCTGTGAGAGAGAAAATCCTCTGGAAGGCCACCTCACAGGTGATTGGCCTCAGACTGTGCTAATTCTATCATGTGACCATTGAAATCGTGGCTCAAGAATGATGGATGAATGGTAAAGGTGAGGGGGGTCCAGCAGAAGCTAATTTCGCATGAGAGGGGGAGGCAGTGGGTGAGAGGTTCCTAAAAAAAGGAAGCCCGACGTGCAACCACCAGTATCTATGTGTTAGAGTCGGTCGGGATTGAAACTCTGCTAGGCGGGCAAGAGCCCTGATGTGCCTGACCTGACACATCACAGCGAAACCGCTATGTAGGTACAAATCAACGTGTTTGTGTGATAACACAAGCTTATCACGCTAGGGCTAGGCGTGACTGAGCCGTTGGTGGGGTGTCAAAAGTAATTCTCTCTACA
>BOPN01000067.1:86605-89105 GCA_017312705.2 Penaeus japonicus
TGATATTAATGATCATAATAATAATTATGATAATAATAATGATAACAGCATCAATAATAATGGCGACCCCATTACCACTACTACTAATAATGATAACGAAAACAATGATGATAAAAATGATTATAATTATAATAATTATGATAAATATGACAATAATAAAGATGATGATAATAACAATAATGACAATAAAGATGATAATAGCAATGATAACATAATGATGATAACAATTAACAATAATAATGGTTCTACTACTACTGATGAAACTAATGATCATAATAATAATAATAATTATGATAAAAGTAATAATGAAAATAATGATAATGATATTAATAATAACAATCATAATTATGATAATGATAATAAAAAATAATGATAATGATAATAAGAAATAATGATGATGATATTAACGATAATAACAATAACAAGAACAACAACAATACTAATAACAATAACAATAACAATAATCGTAAACCCCTAATACATAATATCATAAAAGTAACAATGAAGAAAGCCAGAGCAAGAAAGAAATAGCTCATGCACAAAACAGAAGGTAAAATGAAGCGACATAGCGAATGAGATTTTTTTTTTTTTTCTTTTTTTTTTTTAGATTTAGATTTAGATCTTTATTTACCACCCTGGCTAACTACACAGGCATGGGTAAGCTTTGATACATTGATGTAGAGTCATGGCATTGTTGCTAACATTGTATTGCAAAGTAAGGTAATAACATGATTATATTCTATAGTATATCAACTGTGAATAGACATTTGATAAATGTTGTAATAGGGTATCACATACCGAATTTCGGATATAGCATAAGTACATCTTCTAGTACAGCTGATGTTATGAAATAATTACATAACTCTGCGTACCTCATGCTAGGTGGCCTGAAAGGTTGTATCATATGGCACTCTGAAATGTAATGTTCAAGTTCGATTATACTATTCGTTGCAAAGTCTGCATTTAGTTTCTTCGACATTACATTCTGAACTGACCTGCCAATACATTCTGTATCCAAGTCTAATCATTGCAGTCACAATATCACATTGTCTTGTCCTTGTCTTGTATGAACCATAAATGAATCTCTCCTGCGAAAACTGGTCAAAATGTTTTATGCTACCTATTGGAGGTTCTTATTATGTGTGAGATCCTAGCAAGAGGTATGCCAAAGTCTATATCCACAATTTGCTTATCACATCCTGCCCTTGATAGGCGATCAGCATGATCATGTTTAGCGATTCCAACATGCGATGGTATCCACACAAAATGTATAACATGTCCCCGTTCCTTGGCGCGATGTACATTTATTCTTATATCATTTACGATATTTCCAGCACCTTTATCAAGAGTGTTCAGAGCCAGGAGAGCACTCTGCGAGTCGCAGAAAATTACTCCTGAGCCTTGAGTTAACAGAAAGTCTGTGGCTATGAGTATTCCTGCCAACTCAGTTTGCATAGTGCTCGCCCAGTCATGAACCCTCCTACAATCTTGGTGCTGCCAAATATTGTTTTCATATACAACATAAGCACATCCTGCTCTACTTCCAGACTGTAGGGATCCATCAGTGTAGCACTCATAGTCATTATTCAGAGTTTCAAGATGCTCATTAATGGTTGCAAGGGTGTGTTGCTTAAGTACAGCTGGTGAAAACTGTGTCTTTTTTAGGGACATCAGCATAAAATACGTTCAATGTCGACATTTTCCACGGTGGAATAGAATGTCCATATGGGAACCTACTCAAGGACTTATTTAATTGGTGTATGGATTTGTATGTCACTTGCAAGCATGAATTTGAGTGTGACTCGGTATTGTTATGTAAAGATGGATTCACTATCTTGTATTTATGTTGCCTCTGGAACTCTGTGTTATAGAGGGGTTCTTTAATTGCTTTGACACCAAATATAGTATTAATGTATAATACTCTTTCGTAAATAGATGGCAAGTTGAGTTCCTTTCTCATGTTCACAATCCTCGTTGTTTTGGGGGCACCGAGAATGATCCTCATAGCTACATTCTGTACAATTTCCAGACAAGTTAACTCTGATTCCCTAAATGATATAAGGTGTAAGGCATGGTAATCTACGACTGACCGTATGTATGATAAGTAAAAGAGTCTTGCAATGTTGACATTGAGACCATGTTCTCTGCCAACAAGAGTCTTGAGTGGCTTCAGCCGCTCCCACAGTCTTTTCTTTAAGTTCATAATGAGTTATGTGTCGTTAACAGTCACCCCGAGATATTTGTACTTGTGGCAAAGATCTAGCTCAATGTCATCTATATGAAAGTTTGGCAGTGGGATTGTAAGAGGAATGAGTGCCTTGTTTTTTTTTCAACTGAGATTATCAAACCGCACTCAGTAGCTTTTGTGGACAGTACATTAAGAATCTTTTGCATTCTATCCTCGGGTGAGGTTTTAATGTAGATGTCATCAGCATAACAAATAATGGAATCACTGCCCTCAAGTGGTATATTGCTTAATATTTTGTGCATTAAAATGTTA
>BOPN01000067.1:96605-114105 GCA_017312705.2 Penaeus japonicus
AGGTAAATTTGCTCACTTTGTGCGATCTAAAGCTTTCGACAGTGTCAACCACAAAATTCTTCATAAGAAATTAACAAACCATGGAATTGATACCCATTGGTTTGACAGCTATCTAAATACAAGAACCCAATCGGTAAAAAATTCATGAGCATATATCATCACAACAACCAGTCTATTTCGGTGTTCCCCAAGGATCTATATTAGGCCCGATCTTATTCACAATTTTCATTAATGATTTATCAACCAAAGTACATAACTGCCATCTAATATAATACGCCGATGATTCTCAATTTCTCCATAGTGACTCAAGTGAACAATTTAGATGCATTGATAACAAACACTCAAGACACTCTTGTTCAAGCAAAATTATATTTTGACATCAAAATAAATCCACAAAAAACGCGATGTATCTTCATAGGTAGTCGGCAAAATTTAGCTAAAATTCCCGTAGACACAACCATAGATTTCGAAGGCTGCCAAATCAAACCAAGCACTTCAGTAAAAAATCTAGGAGTACACTTCGATAGATATATGATGTTTGAATCCCATGTTGATAACATGCATAGGGAGGTAATGGGAACTTTAATATATCTTAATCATATAAAAAATCAAATCCTTACAGAAACTAGAATCACGGTTGTACAAACTCTTGCTCTGAGCATCATTAATTATTGCTTAAATGTTTGGGGCTCTACTAACAAAACCCTAATGCAGAAAGCACAAAGACTACAAAACTTTGCTGCAAGAGTTGCACTAGGTAAGTTCGATTACATCACCCCACATATTCAACTAAAATGGTTAAAAATTCAAGCCAAATGCAGCTATGATACATGTGCTTTCATTCATAAAATAATTCATGGGAATTATCCACAATGGATCCTGCCCTTACAAACTGTAGGGAACACATCAGGTGTTCGAACACGACAAGTAAATTCTCTTTATGTCAAGAGATCACACACAGAAATAGGGACACGACAAATGCTAATACGTGGACCCTTGACCTGGAACCTACTACCTCATAATGTTAGACATCACTAACCTCAATAAATTCAAAACCAAATTAAAAGAACATTTTCTAAGTTGTCAGTTGTGACATCGTATCAAACAAATGTATTGTATACTAATTATTTTTGCAACAAATTATATATGTATTAAGAATAACCATTGTAATTTATGGAATAAAGTTTTTGAATTTGAACTCTCTCTCTCTCTCTCTCTCTCTCTCTCTCTCACCCTTTCCCTTTTCACTCCTTCTCCCTCTCCCTCTCCCTCTCCCTCTCCCTCTCCCACTTCCACTCCCACTCCCTTTCCCTTTTCCTCTCACACTCCCTCCTTCTTCTTCTCACACTACCATTCTAGTCCCTCTCCCACTTCCCTTCCCACTCCCACTCCCACTCCCTCTTCCACTCCCACTCCCACTCCCACTCCCTCTTCCACTCCCACTCCCACTCCCTCTCCCTTTCCCACTCCCTCTCCCTTTCCCACTCCCACTCCCTCTCCCTTCCTTAGCTATCTTCATTCATAGTTTGCTCTCTTTTATCATCATATAATCGTCTTTTATTGCTATCTTAGCCCAATTCCCGTCATTCTCCTCACAAAGCGCAGAGATTATACACTATTGCTCTATATTGAGGAACTCCAACTACTACTGTAACTAATTCCTTAACTTCACCGTCTCAAGTCAAGACCGGAGAGAGGCTGTGATTCAAATGCGTTCCCGGTTCGCCACTCGAAATGTCACTTCGAAATGTTGGTTTTGTAATATATTTGAAGTTAAATGAACGCACAGATGAGGTTTTGATTAAATCGAATGATAATGTTAATGAGAAGAAAAATATATACACACCCGGTGGATCTCACTTGGAAGGATTTCTTTATTTGTTATCATTCCATTCGTATAATTTGGAGTACTGGGCAACGGACTTTGATTTAGTAAAATTAGATTAAAAATGACTGTTTGTCGGAATACCATGATTCATAAAATGTAAGTATGGGGTGCGTTATATTCACTGCAAACTAAATCCTTCCTTTAAAGATTTTGAAATTACTAACACGTTTGAAAATTGAAAAACAATAACTCTCACTTTAGATTCTGTGCAATCAATTTATTCAATTTAGAGTCATATTACCTCTCCCTTTTATGCATGTATTTTCTCTGATGAAATTCCGGCATATCACTTTATAATTCCGATAAGTCAACAGGTTAAACCTGACAATAAAAGTGTGTTTCATATTACGAAAAATATATTCATAGATTTTGCTATTTTTCCTGTCTCGCTTCTTTCTCGTTCTCTCCCCAATACACGCAATCAGTACAGAGCAGGACTCGGATGCAGTAAACACTATAAGTGATATACAGGCACACTGCCAATAAAAGCATACAATGAAAGATAACGTATCATAATGCGATGCAATAATACAATATAATTCAATGTCATTAGGTGCGTTGTGTCAATGATCCCTGAGACCTTCTCTTTTGACAAGTGCATTGTTGCCAAAGTCTCGGGCTGTCATAAATATGCATTAAAACAAGACAATAAGTCATTGTAGCACTGCAATACCTCACTTCTTAGTCAGAGATGACTCGTAGTAAGATTACAAACGCATCCTCCATCATCAAAAGAACCCACTGATTTACACCCCTTCCTTACAGCTTCTTAACCATCACTTTTCCTTTCAAAGCCACCCCCTTAAGCCAAGATAAGGGAGCAAAAAGAAAAGAAAATACACATACATGCAAATTTACGTGCGAGTTTATGAACATGTGTGAGCGTGTCTGTTCACACATGCACGCTATAACATAAAAAGACTTATATTGAAACATTTTCGTCCTAGCAATAAACTGCGATGGCATGCACTTGCCATAGTTTACGAGCAGTCGGCGAATAGGTGATTCCCAACCGGTCTTAATAAAGGAGCAGTTATAAGAATATGAATAATGGATCAGGCTCGCAGCCTCACGGTCATTTAGGAGGAGACTTGCATCCCACGGAATCCTGGAGGAGGGGGCAGGGGGAGGGGGATAAAGCATTCAGGCCGCGGCTCTCGTATTTACAATGCGCTTGGATAAGGTGTGAATAAAGAGCAGAGAGAATGGGGATGCAGAGAGAGAGAAGAGATGAATACGCTGATAGATATATCCTCCTTATCATCACTTTACTTCTGAAAGAGTGAGAAAGAGAAGGAAAGATAGATAAATTGTGGGAGAGAGAGAGTTCGCGTGCGCGATAGAGAAAAAGAAAGAGAGAGAAAGAGAGAGAGATGAAGATAGACAGATGGCACAAATGTATAACATTATATTTTTTGTATGATTATACATAAAGGAAACAATATATAAAACGGAAAAGGAAATATATACTGGTACTTCTAAGATAGTGAAAACAATATGACGCAGCAAATCCAAGGTTTATCTTTCTCACTCTTCTTTTCCTTCTCTCTCCTCTCTCTCCCCCCTTCTTCTCCTCTCCTTCTTCCCTTCCTCCCTCTCTCTCTCTCTCTCTCTCTTCCTCTCTCTCTCTCTCTCTCTCTCTCTCTCTCTCTCTCTCTCTCTCTCTCTCTCTCTCTCTCTCTCTCTCTCTCTCTCTCTCTCTCTCTCTCTCTCTCTCTCTCTCTCTCTCTCTCTCTCTCTCTCTCTCTCTCTCTCTCTCTCTCTCTTTCTCTCTCTAAGATGATGATCACAATAATGTTAATAACAGTAATAATCATACAAGCAATAATGATAATGCTGGTGATAACATAATTTATGATAATATTATTTTGCTGATAATGATAATGACAATAAAAATAACAATAGTGCTGGTGATAATCACAATAATAATACCCCAATCATGGGCTATAAATGTTGTAATGGCACTCACTGCATAGAGTAAGGGATGATGTGTGTGTAAGCCAAGTTTATGGTAATGTAAAAAAAAAAAAAAAAAAAAAAAAAAAAAAAAAAAAAAAAAAAAAAAAATCACCATAGATTTCTACTCACAAATCGGATGCTACCAAAGGATATATTAAAAGAAATGTGAAAGAGCTGAGTTAGCTTACATATTTTACGAGGGAGACGGATGAAAATCTACAATAGGAAGCAGTGAAAGAAGACCCACCCATTCGAGATGGTAAAATTCCCTAAAAGAAGACAAGGAAACAAAAAAACTCACACCGGAAGGAAGAGAATTGAGGGAAAGCGTTGCAAAGGGAGTTAAAAAGCGGAACAAAGGAAACCAGAGAGGAGAAGGGGAATTGGCTGCGACTGAACAAAGGATATCAAAAGAAAGAAAAAAATGGGATAATCGTTGCTGTTCGGAACCAGACACTGAGAGGAAACTGGATGAGAGGAAGTAACAATGAAGAGGATAGATCAGCAAATTGTAAATTAGGCTGCGAAAAAGATCAGGCAATTGCACACGTTGTCTTGTTAGTGTGTAAGCAAGTTGCCCAAAATAAATACAAAAATATTAGGTATGACAATGAAGTCGCTAAAATACGTTCCCACTTGTATGAGAAACATGGCGTTAGTTGTATAGACAAAGAATACAACCATCTTAGTGATAAGATATGATGTCGTTCTGGAGAGATATGGCATAAAAAAAAATATATTAGACTTAAATCTTCAAACAGAAGAGAAAGTCAAACGTGATAAGTCGACAGGATTCCTACAAGGATTTTGAATATAAGATAATAAAAGTTTGGAAAGTCGAAGAAAGTAATAATGTTGCCAGTAATCATAGACACTGGAAAATCCTGAACTCGTCTTGAAATGTCCCAAAAGGAATGTTTCCAAAGGATTCTGGAAGAATGATCAGGACAATCCAGACCTTATTTGAGAGAAAAAAAAAAAAAAAAAAAAACACGAGAGCAATACAAAGAAAAACTCGCTATCTGAGTTTCTGAGAAAAGTATTGATAATGCAGACAATATAGATATTGAAGTGTATCGTTGTGCAATAACAGCAATGTTGGGAATAATATTAAAAAGGACAATTAATATTATTATGACTATCGTCATCATCTTTATTATGAATTTTATCATCATTTTTTACAATTACTATAACTTGTAATAGTAGTAGTAGTAATAGTGGCAGGAGTAATAGCAATAGTGCTAGTAGTAGAAGTAGAAATAGTAGTAATAGTAGTAGTAGCAGTAGTGGTGGTGGTAGTAGTAGTAGTAGTGGTAGTAGTAGTAGTAATAGTAACAGTAGAAGCAGCAGCATCAGTAGTAGTAGGAGTGGTAGTACTAATAGTAGTAGTAGTGGTAGTAGTAGTAGTAGTAGCAGCAGCAGCAGCAGTGATAGTATTATTATAACAGCTGTGATAATAACAAGAGTACTCGTGTTAGAAATAATAATGATAATGACACGGGTGAAAAAAAATACCCAAATCAAGATGATTGAAAGATTAGACAACAGATTCTAAGTCCCTCTGAATTTCAATCTTCCAAGTTAAAGAAAACAAAGGATATGAATATCATGCAAGGCACGTGAAGCCAGGCATACGGGAATGCAGGCAATGAATCAAATCCGGACAAGAGAAAAGTGGAAAAAATAACTAGCAAAAGGAAGCAGTGAGGGAAAGCGGGAAGTAAAGGAAGCCATCCACAGGAGAGAAACCACGAGCCAATCCGAAACCAAAAAAAAAATTATTATCATAAGAAGATTCCGCCAGTCTGTGGGCATAGACATCACAGTATCTGACGACCGATAACGCATTGGTAGCGGAAGTGGGCATTGCTACAATTGTATGCCCCGTGGACACGCTTAATGAGACTGACACCGTCCCGCGAGCTTATTAAATGGCATAGACGTGTACGCCATGCCAGAGTAATTGCTTCCCTCGCCCCTGCGGCCTCACCAACTGGGGGGATTAATTAGTGTATTGGATTTCCTGGCCTTTTATTTTTAGTTGGGGTCATTTTGTTGTGGTGATGATAATGATGGTCGTAGTAATAGTAGTAACGGTAATGTTAGTGGTAGTAGTAGTAATATTGGTAATAGTAATAGTAGGAGAAGTATTAGTAGTGGTAATCGTTGAAGTAACAGTAATAGTAGTAATAGTAATAGTAGTAGTAACAGTATTAGTAATAGCAGTAATAGTAAGAGCAGCAGTAATAGTAATAGAAGTAATAATAGTAATAGTAGTAGTAATAGTAGTAGTAGCAGTAGTAGTAATAATAGCAGTAATAGTAGTAGTAGTAGTAACAGTAATAGTAGTAGTAACTACAATAACAATAACAACAGTCACAACATTAATAATACAAAAAATAATTATAATTGTAATAAAAGGATAATAATACTGTTATCATCATGATTGTGGGCATTATTATTATCATTAATAATGATGATAATGATGAAAACAATATTTATAATAATAACAATAATAACAATAATTAAAAAATAATGATAACAACTATAAAAAGGCTAACAACAACAGCAATCAAAACAATAACAATAGCAACAGTCATAATCTTCATAATGGAAGCAACGGTAAAAATCATGATAGCAAAAGTAGGAAGAACAAGTATTTCCGATGTTTCTTGGTTTCTCGGGAAATAACGTCTATGAGTCAATATTTACCATAAGAAACGCTAACCACAAGAATTTCGTGTCTTCGGCTGTTTGTTCGCTCTCGGGTATTGTAGGCAGAAGGGAGAGAGAGAGAGAGAGGAAAATTACAGACTAAACGATGAAAGATATGATAAGGATGGTGGGGGGGGGAGGGATGTTAGAAAGAGGGAAATTCAGACAAAAGAGAGGATAAAAAAATATATATATGTATATTGTAAGATACAAAAGTAATGGGAAAATAATGTCGGAATGGGACTTGGAAAAAAAGTAAATAGAGGAAGAGGAAGACGACAAGGAAATCACAATGATAAATGGAGAACGAAAAAAATAATAATAATAACAAAAAATATAGAGAGAAAGGGAGACAAAAGAGCAGTGCGAACGAAGAAGAAAAATAAGAGATTGAAAAAGCTCTTTGACATTTCGTGGAAACAGAAAGACCTTTTGTCACTCGGTTACTTAGTACTTTCATATCTTCTAGAGGATTTTATTATCTATTAATCCTGTTAAAAGACTGGTACAGCATGAGCAATTTTCACTCCTAAAAGCAAATATATTTCCTGTCAACGCAACAAGAGTAATAATGTCTTCCCCCAATAGAAGCACAACAACTTTACTATTTTCTGTCTCTCAATGCGGTTCAACACCGGATACAATATCGCCCCTTCTCGCGACTTATAATGGCTACCGTTCTCCCAGCATGACTTAGCATAATGACACTCCTTTTCTTAACACAGTCTGGCACAATTTCCAATTTCATTGCCTCCTTAAGCACAACCGTTTATCAAAACCACAGACCTAATCAAAGCAGGCTGTAGATTATAACTGGGTGCAAATGTCTGGCTGGCAGGCTGTTAATTCTCAATAAAAGTCCTCTCGACACTGCAATAAGCGTCAATATTTTATTTATCATACGGATATTCTCTTATGATAGAGTCCCCCATCACCCCTTCCATCCGATAAAATAAGTATTGCCTCTCGTTTTCTGTACAATTTATGACTGAAGTTCGGGATAGTTTCGTCATTTTCTCCGGCGCGGCGCTCCTTTGGGAGTTTGGGGCTTCCCTTATATTGTACTGGACATTTTTTCTTAATATAGAGCCTGGCTAACGATTGTTTCTGCTCGAAGAGGAATGGCTTCCGCGGCCACCTATTTTTTGCAATTCTTTTTTCAACAGTCTACTTTTTTGTGTATATGTATATATATATATATATATATATATATATATATATATATATATATATATATATATATATATTGTGGACTGGCTTATGTACTTATTGCAGGGTTGCCATACAGCAGGTTTGGTAGTATGAAGACAACTCAAGCTTTATACATTAGATGGTAAATTATTAATTGGTATCAATTGATTTCTCTCACCCACTACTACTCTCATATAGTAGATATTTTCTGCAATATCCCCCTTAAACCTCATGGCTTCAGTTGTATGGGAGGGAAGGTTAATCAGGGATACTGCAGAGTAATATATGTATAAATTGGATTGATATATGCTGAAAAAGTACCCTAGTTCCATCACGTATCTGACTACCATAAGACAAAACTGTAAAAGTTCTGTTTTTTTACAACCTAATATAACGTACAACCAATATAACGTATCATGTGCATAACAACTGCAGTTGCCTCAAGGGCCTCCACCATAACAAGAAGCTATTTTTTGTAGGAAATTCAGCCCCCTCCCCTTGGGCCCCCTTTGTCATAGCACTTTGTAATACCTATTTTAATTTTTAAAGTTTAAATTTTGGTGTCTAAACACTGAGCTTTGATAACTTCTTTACACAAAGTCAAACTTGTAGATTCACTATCAATAAGGTACCTGAAAGCACTATGATTGGCCTGTCAATACTTTTTTTCCTCCAAAAGATAGCACAATCAAATTTTAACCAGTGCAGGATGATTGAAGAACCTGATCTACTTCATCCCCTCCTCCCTTCTAACAAGAGCAATCCGTCTGTAATAATGTCATGATAATTAATAGCATGGCACTATTCGAAATATTGCCCCACCTTACATGCCTTACCTGTGACCAAAAATGCTCATGGAACAGAGATGTTAACATTCATCCAGTAATGATTAAAGCCACTGTGAATGTTTAGGAAATATTTACTCAAAATAGGAAAACTAACCTTATTATTTTTTCTTACAATCGGTTATAAATACAATGCATACAAATTATTAAGATGATATCTTCAGTCTTCAAATTCTAGGATTTTTCTACTGGGTCATCCTGACTTTAATGAATTTAAAATCAAACGTCTCACTGAACTTGCCGGTGCCAATAACAACCTTGATTACTTCTCCATGTATTCGAAGCAGACAGTTATCTGCTCCTGACGAGTAATTACTTTGCTTTCCCCGACGAAGTTTAAGACTCCACTGGTCGGAACTAACCGTGAGATCAGAAACGCGAAAATCAGCTGTTTCGTCCTGTTTACTTCTACCCCGATACATGAACGCCACTTCGTGTCGAGGAATGGTATTCTATCTCTTAATTGGAGAGCTACGTGGAATTAAAGCGCTTACCGCTGATCACATAATCAATTCCAATTGTATTATTCTTTAGCCACGTCACTTAATTTGGAGGAAATTTCGCCGAAATTGTTTTTAAGAATTAATGAGAGACCAGGAAATATTGTTTAAATCGACCTATATTTTTGGCACTATTGTATGGTATTCCTTCGTTTTTCAGGGTGTAGCCTTTCCCGAAGTATTGAACTCTACATGCAATGTGTAGTGTCGGCGAGCAGAGTATTCAGGTGTTTATAGTCAATACTGTCAGCAAATACTACTATTGTTACTCGCGCAGTCTGCTAAGGGATCTTGGAAGCTTAATGTTATGATGAGTTTTGTAATATTCTATAGTACGAGAAAGTACTAAAGATACTTTATTTTACCAAGATTCATAATCGTGGACACTTATTCTAATTCCGCTGACTTTGGCAGTATTTCACATGTCAACTCTTACGTAGCGACTCAAGGATTAATCTTTTATTCATGTAAGTGATAATAACAATAGTCCCTTATAAGAAGGTGGTACAAATTCATGATTGGTCTCAGAGTAGTGTCAGTTTTATCCATTTTCATTTAAAACAATGTAGATTAAAATTAGCGCATTTTCGCTATGTTTTCTGGTCATTAATTAAGAGTTGGCAACTGTGTTCAGGGCTGATAGTGGCTGCAAGCACGTGTTCTCTGGAGACCAGCTGGAAGGTAACTAAAGTCCAGGCGAGTTCATGGTCTGTCCTGCAGACTGATACAAGGAATACTGTTTAACAACGATTATCCTCCATTTGCGCCATATCCTTATTATTGTATAGGGGCATTCCTTCTATGTTTTACACTTGAAGTTTCAAATGACTGCAATCACCAAATTGTCAAATCCTGAATATTCAATAGAAATTTCATAATTGGGAAATTAGCAATAAAAGGGAACTGTCCATTTCCCAAGATATTACACAGTCGGTTGGTCCCTTGTAGTTAAAAATTATCAAATAATGAAATAAGTGGGTCGTCAAAATTGTAATTCTAATTTAGTTGTGTATCTGTGTGTGTGTGTGTTTGTTTTTGTTTTTGTTTGTCTTTGTTTGTTTCTGTTTGTTTTGTTGTGATAGAGGATATTGATGATAGTAAAAAGTAGAGTAGATAATCTCAATTGGACTGCTTAAAGGTTGAGGAAATGAAAGGGAATGGCTGTAAAGAACATTAAATTACACATACGTATGTCTTTTACTGTAATAAGACATTTAGGCGTTCATAGTTCATAGGGAAATCTATCACACTCTGCTAAATTTCTAGAATATGTCCATATCAAAAGTAGGTAAGGCTAGGTTGGGCTTTGGGAAAGAATTTGGTAGACCAGAAATACCCAAAATACAGCACATTCAAAATCCTGTGGCCAAGTAAATTGTAAAGTAACCACATTTTTTATCTATATTTTACATTTAACAGAAATATACCATGTGATTTGTTTGTAGACATTGATAGGATCCCAATTTTTAATAGGTTATCAATTTTACTTTGCAATTTCTCTGGGATGCTTTATGGCCGCCCAACCTATTGTGTCTAATATTGTTGCTATTGTTAGGTTGCATTGACTAAAATCAATTTAAATGACCTATTCTAGAAATTTACATACTTTTCACCTATGATATTTCTATTGCAAATGTAAGATACAAGATTAGTAAATTTGATGATGCCTATCAGGAAATCTTGGGTGAACAGGATATTTTTCTGATCGCTTTCATCTTGTTTCAAACAAAACAAAGAAATTCGTTCTCACTGCATTTTCACTTATATTGGCCTTGATAGCTGGGAAGGGTATGATGAGAACCAGGGATAATGTAGGATAAAAGCAAAATATCAATGTGAAGCCATTATCAGTTTACCTGTATAGATGCAAATTCTCAACATCTAGGAGTTCAGTTCCTAAAGATTCCGAGACTGCCCGGTCTATAAAATTTTCACTTCATATGTTCTGGTAAGATAGAGCTCAATAATTTATATAAAATTACAGAGCCTAGATCTAGTTAAGGATACAAAAAACTAGTAGAGTATCAGAGAGGTCTGTTCTTAGGCTTCCCAAGTTCATCTTCTTACATTTCTTTTTGGTGTTTGGTAGGATTGCAACAGCCACACTCATCTGCCACCCCACCCTTCCCCCTCTCCCTTTATTTTATATTGCTTACTGTATTTATTCTAAACTATGTCACTCTGTTGCCAACTAGCAACCATTTGACATATTGTTTAAAATCAATTCCTCCTATCTCCTGAAGACCAATCTCTCTCTCTCTCTTTCTCCTTAAACGTGTGCCTTATTGTATAATGATGACATAGCGACACATGGAAAATATATGAATTAGCCTCAGTTTTCTATGCCTTACACTCACTAATCTAAATTTTGTTATTATGCAATGCAGCAACCACTTGACTTATAATTACAAGGAAAACTTGGGTAAATTCAGTCTCCAACCTCTGAAGACCAAATATACTGTTCATGGAATATAAAAATTACGATATTATTACTGCAGGGGGAGAAAGGACCAATGGAGGCAAGGAATTGTGTTTTTTAGGGGTTAAATCAACAGACCAATCACAAGCAAGGATCACTGCTTAGGGCTTTGCAAAGTTCAGCTATTCAAGGCAGTTTAGAACTTGTTGTTATATCATGAAAATGTGGTGTGTTTGCTACATTGTTGCAATACAATATATACAATGTAAGACATTTCCTCAGGATTGAAATCAGTTTCTCATTATATTTTCCTCTTTCTTTTTGTGTCATTCTTGGTCTTATTCACTTACTTCTTGTGTCAGAGAATCATAAAGTGTCAAGATATATTTTAGATTTATCCCAATGCAGTTTATTTCTCTATCTAACTAAGTAAATCAATAATTGCTAATAAAATCTAAGCTGGGCTATTATAAAACTGAAATTGATAAAGATAATTATTGGCAATGATTAGTAATATGAAAAAAAACATATAGTATTGTTTATTTTATTTTATTTTATTGATAATCATTGGATGTCAACTATTTCAGGGCACATAAAATGTGTGACTCTGAGAGCAGCAGTGAGTTTGACAATGAAGTTGAGGACACTGAATTTGGACTTTATATGCAGCTTTATTTTGAACCCAATGTAGAAAATAAAGCTAGTGACCTGTCTTCAGAATCAGCAGACAAAAAATATGATAACAATCATATGAAATGTATAAGCAACCAGTCACGAGGCAAAGAGACCGTGACAGAACCATCTGATTCAGTTAAATGTGTTAGTGAAGATGAGAAATTAGAAGCTAGTATCAAAGAATATAATGGTTGTTCCTCTGATAATGGCAAGAAATGTGTTACCAGTTGCTTCAACAAAAATACCATTAAATGTTCACAAAATGTATATAGCAATGATGATAATGAGAGATGCACTGCTGATTATACTAATGTACCATACTCATTGCCAGAAATTCCTGATGAGTTGGATCCCCAGAGTCAATTGAGAAATGTATCTAGAGAACGGCTCTCTAGTATTTGTAGTATTGACAGTATATCGGGCAGTATCCCTTTGGATAATCTGTATTGTATGGATTTGATTCCTGATGAAGAGGAAGAAGGAATTAACCAGATATTGGAAACCCACAAGGGTTTAGATCAAGAGATTGCAGATGCTCAAAAAGAAACTTGCAATTCAAGGAAAAGGAAAAGGATTACATATTCATTTGAAAGTGATACAGAAGAGTCAAGATGTGCTAGTATAGTTAGTAAACAATCAATTACAAAGGTAAATACATGGAAGAAAAAAATAAGGAAAGCAGAATGTGACTCTGATAAAGAGAGTGACAATAATGAGGATGTTTATGTGCTACCTTCTCCATCACCACAGCAAGTTCCAGTTGTAACTTTAGCTTCAACATCTGAAAGTGATTCAGAGGTTGATACCACTTTGAAAGGAAAAGCAATCATCAAGACTAAATGCAAAGTGAACCCACAGATGGAACACACACCCAAAAACATGTCCAGAGTAAAAGATTTAAATTCACCCAGAAAATTTCAGAACGATGACTTCACTAAAAGTTTTGCTCTTTCAAAAAATATTGGTAAGAGAGTCCATCTTCTGTATGAATCTGACACAGAGAGTGAGACAGAATCCTTAGAAGAGGATATGGAAACAAACTTGACAATGAATATTGACAAAGGATTAACAAGATTCCTTGAAAATGATAAGGAGTACAAGAAAAGACCTGCAGGGAAGGTTGAAAGTTTTGACTTTAGCAAAACCTTTCCAAAAAGTAAAAAACTCCCAAGCTGTAAGAAGTGGACAACCTCAATGGCATCTTTCTATGATTCAGATATATCAGAAGACCTACAGGTAGAGGCAGTACATCAACAACAAGCAAGTAGGTTTTGTTATTTAATTTTCAGAGTAATTTTTTGAAGCATATTTTATTTTATTTATTTATTTTTTTCCATAAATTACCTTTATTGTTATTATCATTGTCATTTTACTCTTTTTAATTCTTTAGTTGCTATAACTTTTTCCATGTGTTGAATTCCAGATTCACCAAGGAACTGGCATATTAATGCAGAAGATTATCCAGTCCAACATCGCTATCGATATTTTAACAAGGAAACAAGATGCTTTAGATGCCGGCAGTTTGGTCACCAGGAGAGTGATTGTCCTAGAATACCACATTGCTACCTCTGCTCTCAGACAGGACATACAGTGAGATATATGTGTCCAGAAAACTGTTGCTTTAGGGTAAGTAAAAGAAAAAAAAAACTTTTTCAGATCTTTTGTAATAACATGAAGCAACCCCACTATTTTTGATAATTTTGCTAAACAGTCCTGTAATTTAATAATTGTTATCTCTAAGTGCTATCAATACATATAACATACTCATCTTGTTGAGATTCTTGTCTTGAACCCATTCATGCCAAGGAGTATATTTGCATAATGCCACTTCTGCTGGCAAGATAACAAGTGTGAGCTGCTTCCAAGCATGAGATCTCACCTAGCATGATGCCATGATGTGCTTCTCAGAGCACTTTTCACACATATGATTTTATGGGATGATTTGAGGTGATGTTGTTGTTGTTCTTATTGTTGTCGTTGTTTTTGGCAGGTTTAGGAAAATGTGTCTATATAAATTCAGCTGTAATGAGTATATCAAGTTCATATATAACTATGTACAACGCTTATTTAGAGGGAGAGATCATGATATGATAGGATGTCATCCAGCAGGGACAAGATCATGCCATGGAGTAATTTTATGTCCCCTGTCATGAATGGATTAAGGACATGTGATAGAGCTTAAATGAAAACTTTGGTAAATGAATGATAACTCGCCTAATAGGTGTGACACAAGTATCTCCCACCCTTCATTTAATTTTGCCACCCTTTATTTCTATCTTCTTACTAGCTGTTCCAGGCTAGGGCAATTCAGGAATGGTGGTGTCAGTGATATGTATGTATTATACATATGTACATAAGGCAGGTCAATTTTTAACTATTATAGAAGGCAGTCATGTATAAGATAAATATGTATTTACTCTAGATAAGACTGCTTACAATATGTCAGGAAATGACATTAAAGTATGTTTTATACACTGTTTTATGAAAACATACAAAAAGGATTCCTGGCCACTACTTACTACTATCCTTGTCATCAAAAGATTGAATTTTCTACCTGAGCATTTTGTGAAGAGCCTACATTAGTACAACTGCACTAAGGTCAGGCAAGCTAATTTTAGTGTCATTCTGTAGTGTTACTTGTAAGTTCCTGATTTTTCAGAGAGAGTGAGATTGGTAACTTTCCTCTGAGATAGATTCACTAATTCCAACCAGGTCTTTGATTCAAAATATATATTATTTTTTCTGTCTCTAAGTGCAAGTACTGCTGTAGTAAGGACAATATGCTTAGATAACCACATTTATTATTTTATTATATTAATTCAAAATTGTAAAGTGTGTACTACATGTCTGTTGGCCTTACTGATATATCAGAATATATTCTACAAATTAATACCTGTTGTTCAATATTTTCCTTATAGCCTCTTCCCTTATTTCAAGTTCATAAGCTGCCATAAATGGAAACCATACATTTTTTGCAAGGAGACAAATGGAATGAGATTTCAGATTATTTGGACTACTTGTATTATTTCTTTTAGTTGTTTCACTTCTTGAGTGTCATGATTTGGTAGTGAAATATGCCATGTATTTTGATGTCATACCAAGTACTTGTAACACAGTGAGAGCAAAATCCATGAGTATGAATGCAGAGTAATCTGATTGCTAAGGATAACCATAATGTTGCATAGCTAAGTGGACTAATTTTTTGAGGCAAACCTCTTGTTCACTGGGCTACAGAATACTCCTCCATTAACCCTATGGCGACAGTGCATCACACTCGTGTGAACAGCTAAATTCCCGATGCCGGGGCGTCATGCCAGTGTGACGTTTCAAATGCAATATTGCAATGGCCCGGCGTAGGGGTTTTCGCATAGCGCGTGCCCCGTCAGGAAAGGGTTAACATACTCTAAAAGTAACCTTTGATCACGATTCTCATTGTTTCTTCATCTAATGCCACGTCATGTAGAGGCTTTTCATATTAAATTTCTACATTGCAGGGGAGTAGGTGTGCATTACCAGGCATCCCTAAATCTGTACTCAAATGCTTGTTAAGAAGTGAAGGTGGACCTTGCATTCTTTGCATTTCAACAGACCTATGCTCAATTCTTTTTGCTAAATAAAGATAAAGTAAATCATTAATGGTACTTGCGGCAGTTATTACATTTTTTAAATGTCCCACGGTGGTTAACATTAATGATGGTAGATAAAAAAGTCATATATATGTAAATTTTATTTTATTTATTATTATTTATTATTATTATTATTATTATTTTTTTTTTACTTTTCAGTGTGGTGGTGAACCCCATGGTTTTTGCCACAGTACATCAGCTGCTGTTAAATGTTATTTGTGTGGTTATCATGGCCATCAGATGCATTTGTGCCCTGACATATGGAGAAGATATCACATAACAGTAAGGCAATATATATTTCTATTTTGTAAAACATCTTGTAACCTTTTTGCATTCATTTTCATGGTATATATATATATATATATACTTAAATCCATAGACATATATGTGGAAAAATATATTTGTATATAAATATAGATAGACAGATTGATTTATAATATATATATATACTTATGAATATCTCTCTCTCTCTCTATATATATATATATATATATATATATGTATATATATGTATATATATATATATATATATATATATAAATATATATATATATGTGTGTGTGTGTGTGTGTGTGTGTGTGTGTGTGTGTGTGTGTGTCTGTGTGGATGGATGGGTGTGTGTACATATATGTAATATATATANGATGTACGGTCGAGTTTGTTAACAATTATTTGTGTTAAAAATTAACTTAGCGATGGTGCTAAAAGTATATGAGCTGTACGCAATCAAGATAACATTTGCAAAGATGACATAGACGAGGAAGACTATTGCAACAACAACAACAAAAAAACTCAAGTAATGAATAACAGAAAGTATTCGCCGAGAACAACATTGGGGAAAAAACGGAGAGAAGAAGAAGAAAAAACAAAAAACAATAGATCAGCAACAACAACAACAACAAAAATGTAGACATTACAATCCCATACCTAACCTGCTACCAACCTTCCTATCAACCATTCAACATAATACAGCCATACACCTAAAGACCATCACGTGAGAGAGTGGTCATAATGATAATAATAATGATGATGATGATTCTTCATCCTCTTTCACCTTTCTTTTCTAAGTAATTGCATTTTATTTCTAATTTCTTACTTTCAAATCACAATATAATTCTGATAATAACGACAGCACGTATTAATAATTATAATAACATTACTGATGATACAGACGAATAATTGTCATAATAAACATAATATAATTGTTATCATGATCATAATCATAATGATACTGGTAATGTAATGATAATAAAAGTAGTAGTAACAAAGATAATGATAATGATAAGAATAATAAGAATAATGATAGTAATAATAATAAAAACAAATAATGATAATAATAATAAGAATCATAATATCAATAATGATAATAATAACAAAAGTTATCAAAAACAATCAAGATAAGAAAATGATAACATAAATAATATGAAAGATAATAACGATGCTAGTAATAACAATCATAATGAAGATAATGATAATTTTAATAGCAATATTAAGAACAAAAGTAGGAAAAAATAAGAAAACACTGAAATAATAAAACTGTCCGCAAATACAATTTGTTTATTCTTATTCTTTTTCTTTCATTGAAGACAAACAATAACTATCTGTCCGTGCAATTGAGCCTTATAAAAGACTAGTTGATAATCAATCACGATATAGAAATGGCCTAAGTCGTATAAGGATGA
>BOPN01000067.1:129105-131605 GCA_017312705.2 Penaeus japonicus
CGTGTCTGGGCATATGCGTGATTTGAATCGTGGATATGTGTTACACAAGTTTATTTTTAGTTTCAGCTATTAAAACGTGTTTAGAAACTGATAGGCATATGTTTTACCTGTGACGGACTGAAACTCCTATTACTATGTACCATTTTACTGACCTGAAAAAAGGAAAAAAAGAGGGATTAGTCATCACTAAAAATAATTACGATGAATTGATTAAACAACGGAAAATGTAAACAATTTCTCTCTGCGAATATACTTTCTCATCGTGGGAAATATTTTCTATGCATAGAAATCAATGAGTAAATGTTTACGTGTGAATGTATCGTTGCAGAAAGACGTTTGTATTGCTATTCAGTTCAACACTGAATAAACCCATAGTTACCCATAAGTAAAAGATAATATAGGAAACAAAATTAACATGTGAATTCATAATCCACAGAGTCAGCTACAATGTAAATGAAGGAATATCACTCGTCATTCTCAAAACAACAACAACAACAAAACAACTACCAAATTGAGCTTGAGCAGATTCTCATTAAAATTTCCTCTTCTGTCAATGACGCAAATTGACTAATTATCTAGATTGATGATCTGCCTTATTTTATATTTTAAATATAACGTTCAATTAAGTGCTTAATATAGGTCAATTTGCCCACAGTTACGGATAAAGTAAGTATTAAAAAAAATAGGTGAGGGCAACTACTATTACTACTGATGATAATCATGATAATAATGATAATAATAACAAACCAATAACAAAAAAATAATAATGATAACAACGATGACAATAACATCGCTGATAATCATGCTAATAATAACAATGATAAGAAAAATAATATTGATCTGCAAATAACTATTACAACAATAACAGTAGAATAATGATGATGATGATGACAATAATAATAATAATAATAATAATAATAATGATAATAATAATAATAATGACAATAATGACAATAATAAAAATGACAATGATAACAACAATAATAATAATAAAATGATAATATAAATAATGGTATAACATTGAATAACAGTACTAGTTAATAAGGATAGAAGTAAGAATAACAAAAAAGTAATAACAATAAAATGAAATAACAACAACAATAACAATAATAACGACAATGATGACAACATCAACAACAGCAAAAATAAATGAAAATACATTCAACCAAGAGCTTTTGTGAATAGACATTCAAAAGGAAAATAATGGTATTGTATTATGCCAAGACTAGAGAGAATCAGAGATCACTCCACAGACAAAAGAAAGACGGGAATGTTATAATCCAGACATTTGACAGACATATAGAAACAAACAGTAACACAAGCAATCACACGTTCTGTCATAGATACATATTACAGATACAATGTTTATTAGACGTTTAGCAAGCACGCTCCTTATTTCAGGACAACTGGTGATCTTGACGAAATAAAATGAAGTAAACAGGGCAAGGAAGTGCACAAATGTCAACACGGAACACGGAGACTCCATTGCTGAGATAGAGTGATTTAGTATTTTCAAAGTATGATCCAGCTTGACTCACGGGAGGTAGAGGTGGAGGTGGGGGTAGCAGGATGAGGAGGAGGATGAATATGAGAGGAATTATCCGGGAATAGGAAAAGGAGGAGAAGGAGCATGAGTATGCGGGGTTAAATGGGGGGGAGTTGTAGGAGGAGGACCATTAGAGTGGTTAAAAGGAAGGGAGAGGAGGAGGAGCATGAGAGGGGTTAGACAAGAGGGGAGGGGGAGGGGGAACATGAGTGGGTTGGGCGGGAGGGGGGGAGGGGGAGGAGGAGAAGGCGCATGAGGGTTCAGAAGAGAGGAGAGGGGGGCATGAGAGGGGTTAAACGGGAGGGTACAAAGGGGAGCCATTCGTTTTCATCTCACAATATAAAAGTGATTCGGCATTTCATGAATTCGCTTCCAATTAGAACTGATGAATCGCGCTAAAGCATATTCGGAGGTAATTGCCTCGACAGTTCAGTTATCAACTTTCCATGTCTATCTTTCTCTTCAATTTTGAATTTTCCCTTTTGATCAACTTTGTTTTCGTTTGCATAAATGCCGTGCATTATGATTGTCTAACTTGCTCTCCATCTTTCTCTCCCCCCTTTCTTTCTATTTTTTTTCTCTCTGACTCCATTCCTGTACCCCCCCCCCCCCCCCCCCGCTCCCTCTCTTAATATTTATTACTGACTCTTCCTGTTTCTTTTGTTTCCAGTTTTCATCTTGTTCACTTCTCAGCTTCCCCGTTCCATTTTCCTTTCGAACCACCAAGAGTCAACTATTACAGGCCCTGAGTCCAAAGCCTTGAATTACTTCTGCTATACTCGTTCTTCATCATCCGGTTCGTCACACCTCATTTTTCATACCTGTCTGGCATATTTGTCCTACACACCATGCACTACACCACTTTCCCTCACATCATGCATCTTTTTTTTCTCTTTAACTGCTTATAAATGAACTAAGGTAATAAGTAATTGATAGTGCTTTTCTACTATCCTG
>BOPN01000067.1:136605-156605 GCA_017312705.2 Penaeus japonicus
CTAGAGTCGCAACAGTGTTTTAGAAACGTCAACATTCTCTGGTTACTATCGGTTTAGGTGAATTTTGAAATGGTAATACGTGTGTGTGATTGTGATTGTGTGTGTATGTGTGTGCTTATATATATATATATATATATATATATATATATATATATATATATATATATATATATATATATATATATGTATATATATATATATATTTATATATATAATTTGTATATTTGTATATATATGTTTATATATATATTTATATCCATATATCCATATATATATATATATACATATATATATATATATATATATATATATATATATACATATATATACCCATATATCTATATCCATACATACATATATACATATATATATATATATATATATATATATATATATATATATATCCATATATATATCCACATATATATAGATATCCATATATATCCATATAGTGTATATATATCCACATATATGTATATATATAGATATCCATAATATCCAAATATTGTATATATATATCCATATATATATATATATATATATATGTACATAAATTTATATATACATATGTGTGTATGTATGTATATACATATATATATATATATATACATATATATATATATATATATATATATATATATATATATATACATATACATATATATATGTATTTTCCATTCTTTGTATATATAGGTAGAGTAATAGATGAGTTTGTGTTTACTGTCAGATGTTTCGGTTCGTTCCAATATTATTTTCCCTTTATAGACTGCCACAACGGCAATTTTAAATACATTTCATGCATCTCCGCATCTAATTTACACTCTATACCTAATCAAATAAGAATCATGAAGGAATACACCAATGAATACATCCGCCTAACAAGCAAGTCTGGCAAGCTCAGGTCAAACTGCAGGGTCGGGTCGGGCTAAGTATGGTCACCAAAGTCAGGACACACCGCAAATCACACTGGAAACTGTGCTTGTGTCGATGGAAATCTAATATTCACTGTCGTTTCACTGTCCTTTAGCCATCTGCCACTATCACTATGAATTAATTTACATACATCTAGTTAAACCAAATGCCTTTTCAAGGTGTGTGTACGCGCGCGCGCTTCTGGGAAGTAGATAGTGAGAGAGAGAGAGAAAATGACTCGTAAAGAAAGAGGCAGCAGAATAAAAATAGGAAAATGACTAGATGCTTCTCGAAACACGTAGCTTCAGGCAGCCGAGCATCTACCATAGTGAGATATGAGCCTAAATAAATGTCTAAAGTGTCTGACAGTTCCCAACCCGGTTAAGCTAACGTATAAGGTCGAAATCAGACCTTCTTTATGAACCAAATAATTTTTAGAGAGAACACTTAATGCCGGGGTTTTTCAGCCGTCATGAAAAGAAAACCTTTTCTTTTCCTTATCATCATTGAATATAAATAACACACATTTTTCCTCGACGCACAAAAGAATCTCCATTACGAAATTGAAGGACAAAGCCACATTATCAAGCGAGCATTTTCTTTTTGTGCGAGATGTGAAGCAAACTTGCACGCGTTCCGGTATTTGCTTTTCTTTTTACAAAAGTCCTAAATCTTGTCTACATTTGAGGAAATAACAGAGCTGGGGACGATTACCTCTGATTATTCATGTTCATGGCTGAAATATTCAGAATAGCTCATGGCTGAAGTATTCAGATTAGTTCATGGCTAAAATATCCAGATTAGTTCATGGTTAAAATATTCAGATTATTTCATAGCTGAAATATTTAAATTAGTTCATGGCTAAATACTCAGGTAATTTCATGGCTGAAATATTCAGATTATTTCATGGCTGAAATATTCAGATTAGTTCATGGCTGAAATATTCGGATTAGTTCAGAAGTGATATACTTTGGTTAGATCTGAGGCATTTCGTTCAGAAATGAACCAAAGCTGGCACGGTTTGTTTACATGTGTGACGTTTATTTCAGCAAATGAGACACTTTGCTGAGGTCTGAATGAATAATTCCGATTTGAAATGTTTGTAGTATATGTATAGTACAAAACTAAGACATTCAGTTCAGAGTTGAAAGTTTTAGTTCAGAACTTTGATGATTAGTTCAAAACTGGAGCATAGTTCAAATGTAAGTGTTTAGTTCAAAGCTAAGACGGTTAACCCAGAGCTAAACTGTTCCATTCAAAGCTGTAACATTTACTTCAATTATGTGAAATTCTATTCCAGACCCGGGGTGATTAGATCTGAGCTAAAATTTCTAGTTAAATGCTGGAACACTTTGTTCATAACTAAAAAAGGAGTTCAGATTGGTGACACCTTGTTCAATGTACGATGCCACTGTTCTACCATACTGGGTTCTTGTAGCTGCAACAATATCATGAATAACCACAAAGACAAACGGGGAAATAGATATTAATGCCGAAAGGGCCGTGATGTATTAGATTACGGAGCCTCAAATTGCACTTGGAATAGATTAAGCAAAACAAACAGAGTTAAAGAGAAAAGCGTTATGTTTACATCATATGCAAATTGTACACATGTATACTGGGACGGATATCTATATCTATTTATGTGTGTGTGCATATATGTATATGCATATATATATAATATATAAATTATATATATTATACATAATATATATACATATATATATATGCAGATAGATTGATAGTTAGATAGATAGATATAGATATGTATATGTATATATGTGTGCATATATATATATATATATATATATATATATATATATATGTGTGTGTGTGTGTGTGTGTGTGTCTGTGTGTGTGTGTGTGTGTGTGTGTATGTGAGTGTGATTGTGAACGTGTGTGTGAGTGTGTGTATCTGTGTATACAAATAAAAACAAACACACACACACACATATATATATATATATATATATATACATATATATATATATATAAAGAGAGAGGGGGGAGAGAAAAAGAGAGGAGAGAGAGATTGTTCGCTAGGGAAATCAAGAAACATACATACAGAGACAAATGGTAAGGTATATGATGCATATTCATTTTATCATACGCACGCATATGAAAAAACATGCAAATAAACGTACTGCACAGTGTAAAAGCCACAATATATCATTTAGGCGTGAAAGGGGAACTATCAGCAGTGTGCATGACGTCACAGCTCTCGGGCCACAGGACCTGTCAGGAAATTTCAACGGACATTTTCTGCTCCGGGGCAAATGAAGTTACAGAGGACGTAAGAAAGCGTGATGGAAATGTTGAATCTATTTGATGCAATAACGAATTAACTCGATAAAGCGAATTAACTTGGTAAAATATAATTTTTACGGGTTGATGCTGCCAGACTCATATCCCCATTGTATAAGTGATTTATCTTGTTTCATTTATCTATGTATTTGCTTATTTACTTAGAGATTTATTCATTTATTGTTCTATGACATTTCTCTTTAACCCTATTCGTCGAGGTAGAATCAGATAATCGATAAGTTTAGCATATATTTATATTCATACATTTATATTCTCTCTCTCTTTCTCTCATTCTCTCTCTCTCTCTGAACTAGAACTACAAACCGTACTTTCCCTCGCCTCTCTTTTCTTTTAGTGAAGTGAAAAAGGCGGAGAACAATCTCCCCGACCGGCCTGATTCGTAATGAAGTGTAATCAATCAGTCTCCCTCACTCAGCTGTCAGTTATAGTGTCCCCACGGCCGGATATTATTAGTTGTCCTTGGATTTTTACCTTTCTTTCTTACAAATCTATTTTTTCTTGTATTTTTGTGTTTTGATTATTAGTATCTTTCCCTCCATGCTGTTCTTTTGTGTATGTCATTTGGTATCCCCTGCCCTTGCTGCGACGGAAAGGCGACGGAAAGCCTTTACGTAAACGCTGAAACACAATTTTCCTTCTTCTCATAGCACATACCTTAGTTGTCTTGTCATGCCGTATAATATCATTATCAGCAGTGCCAGAGGAGTGCCAGCCAACCCCCCCCCCCCCCCACACCGTACCCGAACCAGATTCAAACCCACCTCACTTACTCCCCTCCCCTTCCCCTCCATACGGCAACCTCCCCAGTATATCATCAGTGCCAGAGGAGTGTCATAAATGCCCCCCCCCCCCCCCCACCTACTACCTCGAACCTACCAACACCCCACCCACCCCACCCTCCCACATTCCCCCTCATTCTCCGACCCTCACCCCAACCCCCACTCCTCCACGAGCCCACAGAGACAACCAACCTCTAATTTCTGATCTCGACTCAGTTACAGGTGTGGTGGGTGACGCATGCTGTAAGGGTGCTAATAATACGCCCGCGATTCCGGGTAGTGGTGGTATTTTTCCTTCTCGTTACCAGTGGTAGACGGGAAGTCTGTGTATTTGATATGTGCTTTAAATGGCAGAGGTGACGTTTGAGTTTGACATACACACTTATAGTTGATCGCAAAGATGAAAACACCAAGGGGTTCGTATAAACAAGCGTGCGTACAAATACTATCATATCAAATAACTTGGAAGAATGTAAACACATCCCAACAACAGCTGTCCTGTACATTTTTCACTCTCTATCTTCTAAACGATACTGTTAAACTGGTTATAACATACACTTAAAACAGATATATACAGATATGCAGACAATGGGGGAGAAAAAAACATGTATACAAGTTAAGTATGAAATACACAAATGAAAAAACACAAGGGCAAATAAACACACAAACAAACATATACATATCATCATACACTAAACGCATAAGCAAACAATCATACACGCACGCAAATAAACATACGCACATACGTATACACAAGCTATCAGCAAAAAGCAATTACGCAGATACACATAGAAACACACACACACACATATGTCCGTACGCGACATTTAAGTAGATAAACAGACAGATGAATAAAAAGTAGATATACTGATGGATAGATATTCAGAAAAAAAGAGAAGGAAAAAGATGAACAGAAATGGACACGCATATATATAGACAGAAAGATAATAGAGATATATATGAAAACACACATCAATACCTGAATAATCTCTCACGCTATCCTCATTTAACCTTGCAAAAACTAATGAAAGCATTCCCAAGGATGGCATTCATTTAATCAAATTATAGAAATCCCTTCTCTAAATCTGTTTTACATCAGCGTAATGAATTCAAGAACTAAATGTTTTTTCATGCTTAAATTGACGATTTTACTACCATGAAGCCATTGCGTTTTAGAAAGTTGTTTACTACATTGCAAGTGCATGTGTTAAAATCAATCAGAAAAATCACTTAGACTTTTTAATATTTTTATCTAAGCAACTATTGCCAAATGGAATGGTTGCATGAACACATACAAAAGTGATGTCTATTATCATAACTATAATTCATCTAAAATGACGTCTTAAACGATAATGTTAATAGGTAGAGGGCATTATGCTGCTTCTACATACTATGATTAACAGTGTACACATAGAGATTTTGTTTGTAGAGAATGCTGGAATTTGAAATGTTTATAATTGTTGGGGATCCACTAAGCTGTATTGTAACACAATGCACTGTATGATAAGCATAACAAATTTCTCACTCCATAATACATAAAGATTTTTCATATCCTATTTACATAATATATTTCCACAGAAAATGGTAACATATTAGCTGGGAATAGTAACATACATTTTTCAATCTACTATTATTACCTTGCAGTAGGAACATTAATCTAATCTAGTCGAACAATAGAGGAATAAATGCAAAATACTATTAATCTACGAGAGAAAAACTGAAATCTCGTTATTTCTTAAACCATATTCTAATCGGATTTTCTTATTTTTGAGTTAAAGCATCGATTACTTTCCCAACCCTTCTTGGTCCTGCGTTGTAAAATTGCTAAAATGCCTTCGTGCCGAAGCCTCGCGGCAAAGGAAGGTTCCGGCTTTTAAGGAGTTCCTTTTTCAAGTCCAAGGACACAGCGCAGGCTGACACGACACCGGGGTTACGCTGCAGCGAGGGTAATGGAAAGGGAAGAAGGAAGAGGCGAAGGGAAGGAGGAAGAGGCGAAGGGAAGGAGGAAGAGGCGAAGGGAAGGAGGTAGTGAGGAGAAGCCGGAGGTGGACGGGAGGAGAAGGGAGAGGAGGACGAGGAGGAAAAAGAAAGGAATTGAGAAAGGGAACAAGGGGGAAAGACGAGCTCATAGTGACAATGGTTGATAAGAGGTATGTGGGTGAACGAATAGCTCCAAAAGCCAAACTGTTCTCTAACGGAACCTTGGCGACTACAATAATCCATCGATTGACTCATGTATATTACCTTCAAGTAACCTGGTTGCTTTGCTTGCCTAAAATTTCCAATGAAGATTTCAAAGCAAAACGTTAAGGATATACCCAATCCTTCGAAATAATTCAAAAGGAAATCGAGGAGAGAGAAAAGAAGAGGAGGGAGAGTGGGACAAGAATGAATAAATGCACAGAGAGAGAGAGAGAGAATGAGTGGGTGAGTAAGTGAATGAGTGTGTGAGCGGGCGCGTTTTCATTCGATATCCATTATTCATCAGCCTCCAACATCCCCCAGGGCAGCCCTCCTCTCCTTTCAACACACATCATCCCTCTCCATTTCAACTCCTCACGCCCAATTCAACTCAACTTTTTACTATTCATTTTTCGTCCGCTCTTCGCCTCGCCCTTTGCCCAAGCTTTCTCGTTCTGGTTGACTGCTACTTCCTTTCTCTTCTCTCCCCTCTCTCTCTCCTCTGTTCTCTCTTCCTTTCTCCTTTCTCCCCTCTCCGCTCTTTCTTCTTTCTCTCCTCTCTCTGACTGTCCCTAACTGCCTGTCTGTCTCTCTCTCTCTCTAACTCTCTGTCTGTCTCTCTAACTCTCTCCCTCTCTCTATCTCTGACTGGTTGGTTGGCTGGCTGGCTGGCTGGCTGGCTGGCTGGTTGGCTGGCAGGCTGGCTGGCTGGCTGGCTGGCTGGCTGGCTGGCTGGCTGGCTGGCTGGCTGGCTGGCTGGCTGGCTGGCTGGCTGGCTGGCTGGCTGGTTGGCTGGCTGGCTGGCTGGCTGGCTGGCTGGTTGGCTGGCTGGCTGGTTGGCTGGCTATCTCTCCCCCCACCTCTCTCTCTCTCTCTCTCTATATATATATATATATATATATATATATATATATATATATATATATATATATATATATATATATATATATATATATATATATATATATATATATTCATATATATATTCATATAGAGAGAGAGCCTGAAGATACGTCATTTTTCTATTTTTTTTCTTTGCTGCCTCTTTCTTTACGGATCACCTCTCTCTCCCTCTCTCCTTCTCCCTCTCCCCTTCTCCCTCTCCCCCTGTTCCTGCAGCCCCCTCCCCGCTGCGTTTCCAGCCAGATTCCCCGATTCCGCCAAATGCTATTTCCATATTGCAATACCAGCCAGCAGTTCATTTCTCCATAGAAAGCCTTGCCGGTTGTTTTCTCTTCTTATCCTGTCTCTTGTATTTTCTTTTATTTGTGATCTAAATGATACTGATGCGTCATTGTATGTACGTATACATATATACATACATATTATATCATATATATATATATATATATATATATATATATATATATATATATATATATATATATATATATATATATATATATATATATCTGTGTGTATCTGTATGTGTGTGTATGTGTCTATATGTATGTATGTTTATATGTATGTATGCATGCATGAATGTATGTATGTATATGTATGTGTATGTATATGTGCATATGTATATGTGTCTGTGTATGTATATCTATATGTGTATGTATATGCTTATGTATATGCATATGTATATTTATATGTATATGTATATGTATATGTATATGTATATGTATATGTATTTGTGTATGTATATGTATATGTATATGTATATGTATATGTATATGTATATGTATATGTATATGTATATGCATATGTATATGTATATGTATAGGTATATGTATGTGTATGTCTATGTGTATATGTACATGTACATGTACATGTATATGTATATTCAAATATATATGTATATATATGTATATGTGTATGTTTATGTTTATGTTTATGTATATGTATATGCATATGTACATGCAAACATATATATATATATATATATATATATATATATATATATATATATATATATATATATATATATATATATATATATATATATATATATATATATATTATATATATATATATATATATATATATATATATATATATATATATATATACATGTATATATATATATATATATATATATATATATATATATATATATATATGCAAACAAAAGTATAACAAAATAATGACATTACCCATTATGAAATTAAGCGGCTTGTGGTTATACAAAGTAGCAAGGAACGAACGTAATTTTTATCACATTTTTCCCTTGTTTATAAATTCCTCTCGCATACCTATCTTCTGCACATTTTCCTTTAGTGATTCCATAGCTTTTCGTATGTGATTCAGGGCAAATGTCATAAAGAAAAAGCATATCAAGTGACAGCTCTTCCTGCATGGTTGTTTGATATCATAATCGGAGTTTTACGACCCTGATTGCGCATACACTTTTTAGTATATTATTGTGTATTCAAATTAAATCTCAATCGTATAAACATGGTGAATCAGTCTCGTCTTCTTACTTTCATTGTGTTGAAGTTTGATTACCTCTCCGTTAATAGATTTAATAGAAAAAAAGGGAAATATTGATGGAAAAATCCTTCGTGGTTTCCTCCGTTAATAGCATGCATTTACTCTTTTCTCTCCTTAGTTCGTTTCCTTTCTCTATCTGTCCTCTCTCTCTCTCTCTCTCCTGAGGAAGGAAAGGAGAAATAAAAGAAAGAAAGGGAAGAGGAGAGGGAGAAATGGGTAAAGAAGAAAGAGTAGGAGAAGGAGGAGGATGATGGGATGCTAAGAAAGAGGGGGGAAATAAATTGTAAAAGCAGCAGCAGCAGAAGAGGGAGGATGAAAAAGAAGAGGAAGAGGAAATGAAGATTTAGGAAGACAAAGGGAAAGAAGAGTAGAAGGTGTAGATTCAGGAGGTGGATGAATGGGATGAAGACGGGGATGAGAAGAAAGAAGAAGAGGAGAAGGAGATAGAGGAGGAGAAAAGTAAAAGGGAAATCATAATCAAAACACAAATCCATAAAAGTGAATAAAGAATAAAATACAAAAAACACAAAAACAAAACAAAGAAAAAATATATACAATAACCAGACTGAAGGTCGAGAAATCCAAACAGCTCCCCGTGATCACGTGACCAGCAAGGAAACGCATGGCGCGACAACACAAAAAAAGGATCTTCCTCTCTCTATTAGACGCGATGGCGCTGTCATTTGGCTCCCGGCCATGTGCTCCTCACCTGCCCCAACGCCTTCGTGTTATGACTTTGGATCCCCATAGTTTCTTGAGATCGATCAGAAGCGAAAAGCTTTGGGTGTGTGAATGAAAAGTTTCTTAAGAGTGGATCAGGTTTTATTCTCATTTCAGAAAGGTTCTAACTCACTCACTCACTGACCCATTCACTCGCTGACTCACTCACCCTGCCTATATCTATCTCTATCTCTATCTATCTCTCTTTCTATCTCTCCCCCTCTCTCTCTATCTCTTCCCCTCTCTATATATATCTTCCCCTCTCTCTCTATCTCTCTATCTCCACCCCCCCCTCTACTCTCTATCTCTCTTCCTCTCTCTCTATCTTCCCCCTCTCTCTCTATCTCTCCCCCTCTCTCTCTATCTCTCATTCTCTCGCATACTCTCTTTCTTCCTCTTCCTCTCTCACTCTCTCTCTCTTCCTCTCTCTCTCACTTCCTTCTCTCCCCCTCTCATCCGCCCCCCCCTCTCCCTCTCTCTTCACAGAGAGACATACACATATATATAGGGAGGGAGGGAGAGAAACATACGTATGCATTTTAGGATATGCAAGTATCCCATCCTATTTGGCTACCTGTATAGTGGCATGATTTATTATTCATGAGGAATAATGATTCCAGCGAGTGTATATGTATGTGTTATTGTCTGTCTATTTTTGCGTGTGTGGGCGTGCGTCTGCATCCAAAATCAGTGCGAAAAAGAAGTAATACCTCCACATAAATCTCAAGCGATGATATGCGCAAGCATAACGCATAACGAAAGCGATAAAGCTGCAAGAGCCATTGTGTGAGCACATTTCCAGGTGATGACGTAAGCAACCTGGAATACCAACATGTCAGAAATCCTGACACTTCCAACACTACTTTACAAACTATATCATGTCTATGGTTGGCAAACGACACTTATTTTCATAATATATTTTGCAATGGTCCATTTTACAAATAATAATGATAATAGGGTTTGAAACTAACGGTTTAAACTAGTGACGAAAACACAATGGCTTGCGTCATTCCTGACACAATTCTGCAACCGCAACATATCCCTTAAGAACTAAGTTCGCCTAACTTCATTGTGGCATGATGCTGGTAGTCAAATGGGATATTCACATGCTAGGATTTTCATGCAAAATCCCAAGATTCCCTGTCATCGCTTGCATGTTAGGAGGGGCAGACGTCGGCAAACTGTGAGAGTTGCATGTCGAGTTGTTTCGACTACGACCGATAGAGTGCATGGAAGGATAACAAGTTACGTCTTGCTCATCATGATATAATGCCATTTGCACAGAAGTTTGAGGCCTTGGAGGAAGGGCGGTGAAGCAATGGATGATAGGGTGATGAGGAAGAGGTAAAATGGGGAAAAGGGAGAGGAATAGGAAGAGGGGAGGAGGGGATGGAGAGGAGGAAGATGGGAAGAGGAATATGAGAAGAGGAGGAGGTAGTGCAGTAAAGAGGATGGGAGGGGGGAAGGCAAGGAGAAGAGAAAGAGGTAGAGAAAAAAAGGAAGATGTCCAGGAATAAGAGGAGCAAGGAGGAAGTAGGAAGAGTGGAGGAGAAAAGGACTTTAAGAAAAAGTGAGTTGGAAGAAGACAAACAAGATTAGGGAAGAAAGAAAGAAGAAATATAATAAAGAAAAGCGAAAAGGAGAAGACGAAAAACACAGAGTGGAGACGCTGGATCGCTAAGTATTCCATGGTAACGGAGAGTCGCCAAAAGCTACAAGAAGTATTGCGTTACAGGTCGGAACAGGAGCTCGAAGGCGACTGCATGAAAAGCCGAGAAAGGTTAGATGGACGTTAGACGTATGGAGACCAGCATCATGCATGCACAACGCCAGGGAAAGTGAAGGGATAGGGTCGCCCTCTTTTTCGTCTTCAGTCAGGAAAGAGGAATGAGAGGCGTGGGAGTAAGGTGTGTGTGGGCGGGAGGGGGGGGGGATATTTGTCATGCAATCCTATTTGGGGTAGGGGAGGGTTAAAGGGCAGAGGTAGGGGGAAGGGAAAAATTCTGGACACTCCTACCCCTCACACCTAATGTCACCCAAATGGCTTTCTTACGAAGAATCATGTCCTGAGGTAGATCGATAGAGGAGCTCCCCCCCCCCCCCCTTCACCAACCCCCTTCCCCACACACCCCCACCCCTTACACAGAGATGATCACTGGTGGCTGTAAGGTCCTCTTGCCAACATCCTCCCTCCCTACCCCCTCCCTTCTGATTCCTTGTAATCAGTGGATAATCCCTCAGAGAATGTCGATGTGATCTCCCTCCAGCCTGAAGGGAGATCGAGGGAGTTAAGAGATAAAGGGAGGGGAGGGGGGGGGGGGCGTCGTCATTAAAGAAAGTCATCCTCCACGACCATTTTTGATGGATTAAGGGTCTCGTAGCATTTCAAAGCCCTTACGACCCGCAACCAGGCGTGGATGAAACTTTAATCACGCAGAACGATCCTTACACACGTAAATACATGCACACACATAACTTGTTCACGAGAAATAAACTTTCCCGCCCTCTTTTATGAAGACAGGCACTCGCAGCGGTACCCTGCAGTTTTATTTTTACGATCTTAAAAGAAAAGCTATAAAGTAAAGAATACAAGTTCCAATGAATAAGAAAACAGGCGGTCACGCTCGACTTTAAGTCACAAAAAAGGTTGTCGTGAAACAAGCAGGAACGGACAGCAGACGTTTGTTTACATTTCAGAAGTGTTTAGAGACAATCTTCCTTGGTGTTTGGTTGACGCTCGAACCACTGCAAGATATACTGTTTACACTGCCAGTTCAGGTGGGTACTAACAGTGTTTTTGAGCTGCGTTTTCACCGCAGATGCTCAATCTTGATCCCTGAGCACCTCCGACCCTCCAGTACAATCACTCTGCCCCAAACCTTACAACGTTAAAGCTAATCAACATAAAGTGTGAGATCTTGTACCATATATATTTTTCATCATTTTTTGATTGATGTTATACTGCATACTGATATTTAAGAACATCATTCCGTATAGATTCTTATTGACCCGGAAAAAATCTTCAAGACGGCCTCGATGCTTTCGCGTCCTAAAAATTACATTTTACGTAAACAAAACCAAAAGTGAAATAAGATCCCGCAAGCAAACACAAATCAGTTCGTCTCGTAATTAGTTTCATATCAATAACTCTAACACGACTAATCCCCTAGGAAAAGAACATAAATTAAATTGCAGTGAAAAATTCCCTTTTATATTCGATTAAACATCAGCGGAGGAAAGAGGAAAGGAGGAGGTGGATCATTGGAAGGGTGGAGATCGCACGTTCGAGTTAATATTCAATTTCGATAACCTTTTTCTTATTTTCTTATAATTGTTTAATCAATATAGATAATGCTCCCTCTCTCTCTTTCTTTCTTTCTCTCTCCCTCTCTTTTCTCTCCTCTCATCCTCTATCTCTCCTCTCATCTTCTCTCTCCTCTAATCTCATCCTCTCCTCTCACCCTCTCTCTCTTCTCTTCTCTTCTCTTCTCTTCTCTCCTCTTTCTCCTCCCCTCTCTCTCTCTTCTCCTCCCTCCCCCCTCTCTCCTCTCTTCTCTTCTCTTCTCTCCTCTCTCTCTTCTTTTCTCTACTCTCCTCTCTCTCTATATGTATATACAAATGTGTGTATTTATATATATATATATATATATATATATATATATATATATATATATATATATATATATATATATATATATATATATGTACATAGATATAAACATATTTATGTATATATATATTTATATATGAATAAATAAATGGATACACTCTCCTCTCCAACCCAAAACAGAAGCCACATATTCTTCATTCTTCTTTTTTCTTATCTACGTATTTCCTTCATTATTTCCTTATAACCCCCCCCCCCCCCCACACACACACCTTTTCCTCCCTTCTTGAAATGCCTCCATCGTTTTCTTTATTTCTTTCTTCCTTCTACTTTTCCCTCCTCTTACTCATCCTCACCCTCATGTTCTGTTGCTTCTTCCCTTCCCTCCTCTTCCTCCTCCTCAGGTTCGTCCTCAAGAAACCCTGTCCTTCGAGGAACGTCTCAGCGAGTGGCGCCGGTGAGTCCTTCCCACCTCGCCACTCCTCGCCAACTTCATTAACAAACTCATATCTCAAACTTCGCCACACGAGGAACTTCGGTCCTCCAGCCTCTCTGAACCCGGACGAAATTCTGGTTTTACTTCTCACGCTCCCTTCTCTGTTTTTTTTCTCTGTCTCTGTCACTCTCCTTCTTTCTCTCTCATTCTCTCTCCCTTCATTCATCCATTCACTCATTCCTTAATCCTTCCCTCCCTCCCCTTCATTTTCCCTGTCCCTGTCCTTTTATTTTTCCTTCTCTCTCACTCTCCCTTTCACTTTCACTTTCCTCTCCTCCTCCTCCCACTCCTACTTCTCCCTCTCCCATCCCCACTCCCTCTCCCACACCCTATCCCTCCCTCTCCCCCACCTTCTCCCCTTCCCTCTCCCCCACCTTCTCCCTTTCCCTCTCCTTCGTTACGGAAAACACGAAAAAAATGTAAAATGATAACATGAAGCTTATACTCATCATCCGGAGATAATGAAAGTAATATGATGAAACGAAGCTAATCAGATTAATTATAGGTTTCCAAGTTTTCCCCCTCTCCTCTCTCTCTTGTTTTCTATCACATTTTTTCCCTCTCTCTTTCTATCTCTTTCTCTCTCTTTCTATGTCTCTCTCTTTCTCTATGTCCCTCTCTCTTTTTTCTCTCTTTCTCGCACTCGCTCTCTCACTCTCTTTCTACCGCACTCTCTCTTTTTCTATCGCACTCTCTCTCTCGCACTTTCCTTCTTCCTTTCTCCCACTTTATTTATTTCTCACTTTCTTTCTTCCTCTCTTTATTTTTCCTCTCATTTCATTTTTCTCTTTATTTTTCCCTCTCTCTCACTTTCCTCTACCTCTCTCACTTTAATTTTCCCTCTTTCTTTCTTTTCCTCTCTCTCACTTTCTTTTTCCTCTCTCTCACTCTCCCTCTCTCTCTATCGCTACTCCTGTCTGCTCAATGCGGATTGATGTGGCTCCTGTCTCTTTATGTCGTATTTACATGCGAGAGAATAGAGAGTTGAGAACTGATGACAAGAGTGACATGAAACGAGAAAGAATGCAGCACCACTAGTAAAAAAAAAAAAAAAAAAAAAAAAAAAAAAAAAGAGCGAGCCACAGAGGAGGGAATGGGGGGGGGGGGGAGGCAGCGGACCTAATTAAAGAGGAAGGAGATAAACAAGCCTCTCCAGGGAAGATAAAAGCCAAGGATCGGGTCGAGTCCTCAAAAGTTGAATGTGCTTATTACAGTCCTGTCCGCTAATGTCGCTGTTCTTCGTGCTTATTATAGTCGTCTCTTTAGTTAGTACCGGTGATGTTGCTACATTTGATATCACTTTGGCAATTGGTGGAAAAAGTATTAATCACCACCAGGTACTGCCACCACAGGACCTCATCTTACAAACTCAAGCCTCACACTTTGCATTCCTTACACGTGTTGATGTAGAATATACCTAAAAGTGAACTGCGCTCGGTCACAAGAAGTGCATCTCTATGTATCTTGCCTCGGATCCACTTGAGAAGCCACGGCGCTAGAGGAGGCTTTCTTAAGACTCGGCGATAGCCCACTGTGGCGCAGAAGCGACGGCTAAGGGCCAGGCCGGCGGAAACTTTGATCTCACTCTTGATTATTTTGTTTTGTTTTTTTCGAAATAAGTTTTACTTCATTTGGTCTATCTTACCTTCTGCACATTTAGATGAATGTGCGTGTGCGCACGCACGCACACATAGATACGCAAGCACATATATGTTTATATATATATACACATACATGCATATATGTGTATATTTATTTATGCGTAAATATACCTATTTATCTATCTATATATATACATACACATACGTGTGTGTGTTTGTATGTATTACATGTATATATGTATGTATTATGTGTATGTATGTATATATACATATATATACGTAAACATAAACATACACATTTGTATACTTGTGTATGTGTCTGTATATGAATATGAATATGTATATGTATATGTATATATGTATATGTATAATTATATATATGTATATGTATGTACAGTATATACGTAATCATATACATATATACGTGTATATGAATATATTTGTATATACATATATATACATATATACATAAGTACGCATACATATATATACATATGTATATATATGGATCTGTATACATATATATATATATATATATATATATATATATATATATATATATATTAATATACATATATATAGACATAAATATGTATATATTCATATATACACATATGTATACATGTATATATATAGCATATGCATATATACATGCACATGTATATATACACATATGTGTGTATGCGTGTGCGTCCGTGCGTGTGTGTATGTATGTGTATGTGTCAGTGTGTATATATGCGTGTGTGGATAAACCATCGCGCTTCATAGCAACATCATAACCTACTTGCAAACCTACAACTCCGAGGTAGTTGTAGGTCGGCAAAGCAGACCAGATAAAATAGCAAACAGATCAAAGCGACTCGATATCCCCCCTCCCCCCTTTTACGAATATAGCTTACTTACGTCACCAAATGCAGGCAATTAAGTCCAGCAAAGCTCACGAAGACAATATAGCTTCATATTCCCAAGAGTGACAGTGCAGCCCGGCATATCTCTCTGAATGGGCTGACACAAGCATTGAGTCGACATCAACTGGTGTTTGTTTCCTGAAACTTTGAACTCGGAATGGAATCGAGGTCAGGGAAGAGCAACTCTTGTCACTCATTTGTATCTCTGTCATTCCTATGTACTTATTGCATAAACTGGTCTCAGGTGAATGAATTATTCTACAGTGTTTTTACCCCTTCTATTCATATCTTCCCTCATGAAATGGAACAAGATGGTGGCAATGCAGATGTTGATGGTTTCTGAGGTGATCTGATAAGAATTCCTTTAGCCTCGATTACCCGATTCAAGCCTACAGACACCTACAGTTTGTTATTATCTGAAACAAAAGTAGATGATAATGCTTATGTTTATGATCTGATAAGATGCACTGCTTTACAAAAATATAAACAGCAGCAGTATCTAATTTTGCCATCCATTATAACAGACTATAGCCTTTTGTAGGCCTGAGTCGAGGTCGAAGGAATTCTTATTGAGATCTTTGGTAATTAATCTCCATCGTTACAGAAGCCACGAGTAGCGTTGAGTGTGGCATGCATGACACCCGATCTATCTTAAATGTGAGTAATAAGGCACGCCAACTCCCACACACAATCGGAACAAGATAATGTTTACGCCGTCTGATAAACACGTGGGAGAAGGCGAGCGTTGGAGGCATGGGAGAAGGGGTGTGGGTGGGGGATGGGGCGAGGCAGAAAGATTACTGTTTAGATCTGGAAAATAAAGTCATCGGAGCGAAGGGAAGTTCGCAAGTACGAAAAGGATGGGTGAAGCCTAGGCGAGAATCAGGAGGAGCTCAGGCAAGGATGTTGGCGGAGGCTCTAGCTTCCCGAGATTCAATCGAGTTACTAGGAACCCGGTTTTCATTCGAGGCATTAGGGATCCCGAGATTCATTCGAATCATTAGTAACTCGGGATTCATTCGAGTCACTAGGAACCCGAAATTCATTCAAGTTACTGGGATCCCGGATTTTATCCCAGTCACTAGAAACCCGGGATTCATTCGAGTCACTAGGAAAACGGGATTAATTCGTCATTAGGAACTCGGGATTCATTTGAGTCATTAGGAATTTGGGATTCATTCGAGTCATTAGGAACTTGGGATTCATTCGAGTCATTAGGGATCTGAAATTCATTCGAGTCGTTAGGAAAACGATTCAATCGAGTCATTATAAACCTGGGATTCAATCGAGTCATTAGGAACTCGGGATTCATCGAATCATTAGGAACTTGGGATTCAATCGAGTCATTAGGGATCTGAAATTCATTCGAGTCTTTAGGAAAACGATTCAATCGGGTCATTATAAACCTGGGATTCAATCGAGTCATTAGGAACTCGGGATTCAATCGAGTCATTAGGAAAACGGGATTCATTCGAGTCATTAGGAACCCGGGATTCATTCGAGTCATTAGGAACCCGGGATTCATTCGAGTCATTAGGAACTCGGAATTCATTCGAGTCATTAGAAACCCGGGATTCAATCGAGTCATTAGGAACTCGGAATTCATTTGAGTCATTAGGAACTCGGAATTCATTTGAGTCATTAGGAACTCGGAATTCATTTGAGTCATTAGGAACCCGGGATTCATTCGAGTCATTAGGAACTCGGGATTCATTAGAAACCCGGGATTCAATAGAGTCATTAGGAACTCGGAATTCATTCGACTCATTAGGAATTCGGGATTCGATCGAGTCACCGGGAACCCGAAAGTGAATTTCCACAAAGGAGGAAGGAGAGGGCGTTTACAGCGGCGATGCTAAGATTCCAAGGCTCGTCGAGCAAAGAGGGAATCATAGGGAAGGGAGAAGGTGGAAAGGAAAGAGATAAACGCAACGAGAAATCCTTTCAGGAGCTGCAGACGCCCGGAATCCTCCATCCATATAGGGTTTCGGAGTCCAATCGGAGTCCGCGAACCATTCACAGATTATCCAAAGACCATCAAAGATCATCAGATTCAATCATCCTAGGATTGCGCGCGAATTAATTACTACTTGCAAAGGTCTCGTGACCTAGATCTATTCGGATATTAATTTCAACTGTAACCATGAACCCTCCATGATGATCTGGCCCCATAGAAATATTTTACCACACTGATAATGGCGGCATAGACTAGGATCGCGCTGGGGGAAGGAACGTATAGCATTGGCCAATCAGAGTCAGCGTGGGATTCAGTCGTTTTCCATTTCCTTCTAACCACTTACTTATTCTTCCGATCTTGTTTCTCCCTTACTTAGATATCATCATTATTATTACTATCATTATCATTGTTGTTGCTGTTTTTTATTATAATTTGCTTCGCCGTTGCTCATCCTTTACTTGTTATCTCTGTTCGCTTCTTTTCCTTCTTATATTGTATGTTAATTCTCTCATTCTATAATGTTGCCTATTCTATGATTTTTATTACGCATTTTATACGTTTTTTTCACTAGGCTTCGATTCTGTTTTTTCTCGTTTAAAATATTTCTTCTCTAATCTGCTCCAGTTTCTTTTTTTTTCTTTCTTTCTTTACTCTTCTCTCCCTCTCTTTACTTTATCCTCCTCCTCCCCCTCTCCACATTTCCCTTCTCTCAAAGCGTTTCTCGATAACATTCGCAAATAACGACGCAAGGACAGAATACAGCGAACGTTATGGCGAATAAATAGTTTCTCAGCAACTTTCGCAAATAATAAATATTGAAAACGAGGAGTAAAGAATACTTTTCTTGCCGAATCAAACGTCACATGGCAACGTTATCATCGAACAAACCAAACAAAGAATGAATCACACTTTTTTTTGGCAACGTTCGCGAATAAAAAAACATTGCCATAAACATTACAGCAAACGTTATGTCTAATCAAACGTTGCCCGTCAAGAGCACTGCCAGCCATCTGCAGCCAACGTGTCATGAGAGCGATTATGATGTGAATATATGCAAGTGAGAACCCTTATGATACGTTATCACAGGGGTCCGTCAACTGAGATGTCGTATCCCTTTTGACTTAATTTTTCCTATACTGCCGAGGAATTCAATTTCAACATTCATTATCTCGCCTTCTCCCTCTCCTTCTGTCGGACGCCCTTCTCTTCATGTCCTGTCTTATTGTCCTTTCCCCTTTTCTTGCCCTTAACTCTTTCTCTCTTCGTTCCCTCTATCTTTTTGTCTTACTTTATTTGTGTGCTTATTCTATTTTTTGTTTGTCTTCCATTTTTTTCTCCGTTTTTTTTTTTATTTATTTATTTTTTTAATCTCCGATCTCCTTCCTGTATTTTTGTTTTCAAATCCATCTTATTACGCTCTTTATCGATCTTTTTTCATTCATTCCTTTTCTAATTTATCCCCTTTCCCCCCTTCTCCTTTAGTGTCTGTTCTTCTTTTCCTCTTCCATTTATCTTTCCGTTTCGCTTTCCTCTCTTCTCTCCCTCATTTTTCCTTCCTTTTCCCTTCCCATCAGTTTGATCCTCCCTTCTCCAATCTTCTTCTCAACCTCCTTTCTCCTTCTCTCTCCTTCCGCCTTCCCACTTACTTATAAGCAACAGCTGCCCTTGTTCACTGTTGCAAGGCTCCCATCTTGGTCTCGCTTGGGCAATGTGGATCCACGGAAAGGGAAACCTGCGCTGCACATCAGAGGTAGTCGATGGATGTATAGCACGCATCACGCGCTCACTCACACACACGCAATTTTTAATACTGGTTTTAATCAAAGTAATAGTTAATGCTTCAAATTATATTAGTACTAGCCAGCATATATATCAATTAATCATGTCTTTCCTCATGTCAATGGCAATGCGCCAAGTATGACATCATTAAAGCAGTGTTATCGTTCCTAATCAAGATTTTACCTAATTTTAGAAGTTCTATATAAATGTTAACAGTGATGATCCAGAAAAGGGATAACGCAAATGTTCATAAACCGAGTATTAGACAAGGATTGTATTAGATATTATTTCTATCTATCAAG
>BOPN01000067.1:164105-171605 GCA_017312705.2 Penaeus japonicus
AGCTGGTGCCCACCCACTAACGATTAATCATCATTCCTTACAAAAATGCCTTTGCTTTCTAGATTATTAATTTATCAAAATGAGACGGATGGAGGGAGAGAAAGAGAGAGAGAGAGAGAGAGAGAGAGAGAGAGAGAGAGAGAGAGAGAGAGAGAGAGAGAGAGAGAGAGGAGAGAGAGAGAGAGAGAGAGGAGAGAGAGGGAGAGCGAGAGAGGCAGTTATAGACAAGAGAATGATCCCTCGACTTACCCTCCCCCCAGTCTTTACTCAAACTCACCACCGAAAATGCCCGTAACTAAAGCCTCGCAATCGCCACCTACAGCTCCCTCCTCACCCGGCACCGCGCCCCCGCCGCCACCGCGATTCCCGACGTCTGTTAATAGGGAAATTGCTACGGCAAACGGGATATTGACGGGATGCCGTTGACGTTATCATCTCCCTGGCACGTCGCCAACGCGCGGGTCTATTTCCGTCATCTTTCGCCCTTTCTCCTCTCTCTCTCTCTCTCTCTCGCTCTCTCTCTCTCCCTCTCCCTCTCCCTCTCCCTCTCCCTCTCCCTCTCCCTCTCCCTCTCCCTCTCCCTCTCCCTCTCCCTCTCCCTCTCCTCTCCTCTCCTCTCCTCTCCTCTGCACTGCTCTCTCTTCTCTTCCCTTCACTCTCTCTTCTCTTTCTCTCCTCTCTCTCTCTCTTTTTCTCCTCTGCTCCGCTCTGTTCTCTCTTCTCGTCTCGTCTCTTCTCTTCTCCCTCTCCCTCTACTCTACTCTACTCTCCTATCTTCTCTTCTCTTCTCTCCTTCTCTTTCTCATCTTCTCTTTCTCCATCTTCTTCTCTTTCTCTTTCTTCTTTTCTTTCTCCTTCTCCTTCTTTTCTTTCTCCTTCCCCTCCTTCTTCTTCTGTCTCCTTCTTCTCCTTCTCCTTCTCCCTCTCCTTCTCCTTCTCCCTCGCCCTCTCCCCCTCTCTCCCGCTCTTTCTTTCCCTCCCTCCCTCCCTCTCTCCTTCTCTTTCATACACATACACAGGTGCAAGCTTCCTGGCCCCATTCCTTCTACGGTGATATCAAGGTAATATTTCACCTTGTTGTGTTGTGATAGCTCGTACAACAGAGTTTTAATGATGTCCTCATTATCAGTATTTTCTTATCTCTCGATATTTCATACTTTGTAAACCTAATACGAATATAGAAATTAATACAGATATATATTCAACCGTTTACAAACACCGTCCAACCACTGAACATTATATCGCGCTAATGAATATTCAAACGGCAGGTAATAACACGTGTTTTCCCTGACGCAGATGTGACGTGGAGGCAGGTGTTATTAACCCCCCCCCCCCCCCCCCCACCCCGCACACACACACCCAACACCCCAGCCTTGAAATTAGACGGAGAGACTCTCGTAAAACCTGGGAGGCTCTAAGGCTGAAGTGCCGCTGCGTGCCCGATGATCCTGAGCTGTAAGAACATTAGGATATTTAGGATATATGAGTATTCTTCTAAGAAAAAAATCTACATGGTAATTGAGGTATGTATGATAGCCAATATAGTGTCAAATGATCTTTGGAAGTAAAAAAGAAATGCATTACTTACATGTCCATCTATACACATAGATACACGCCCACCAGCTTTTCCCCATATGTATATATGTATGTATGTATGTATGTATGTATATGTGTATGTATATATATATATATATATATATATATATATATATGTGTGTGTGTGTGTGTGTGTGTGTGTGTGTGTGTGTGTGTGTGTGTGTGTGTGTGTGTGCACGCGTGCGCGCGCGTCTGTCTGTTAGTATACTTGAGAAAACATAAAATATAAGAGAGGAAGTAAAATGTTTCCATGTATTCTCATTTCCCCAAAAAGATCGTAGGTGGAAGACATCGTCCATATCTTTCCTCTGTAACACTTGCAATGTAACACCAGACATCTGATCTGCCTGATCAATCTCGCTCTTGTCATGTTGAGGTGCAGATTGGTTTCCGTTTTTTTATTGATCTATTATATATATAATTTCTGGCTTGAGCCTTTACGAAGACTCATCAAACGAGCCATTTATCTTCGTTTGTTTATCTAGCTGACTACAGGCGAACTTTAGTGGTTAATTTCCTTCGTTAGAGCGTAGTTTGACGAAGTATGACCTAAAAGCTAACTGACGAGCAAAATGAACTGAGATAATATAATCGGAGGAGTTTTATCTCCTCTAATCCTTTATTTCTCTATCTATTCCCTTATATATTTCCGATTACGTGGCTTGCTGTAAGGATCCCAAGAAAAAAGAATTGACGAATCCTTATGGAGATTTATGGTTGGCTTGTCTATGGCCATAGACCAGTTGATTAGCTTTGGTGGGTAGATTAACGTGGGTGAGAGTATATCTTAAGTGTAGGTGAGGGTAGATTACGAGCGGTAAGAGGCTAATGGTTTTCAGTGAGTAGAGCCTTAGGGTAGACTAAGATAAATGAGAGTACATTATAGTGGAACCCTGCTTAGATTTCGAGTAGGTTCATTAACACTAACAGTAGAGATTTACAATCTCCGCCGCTATTTTTCACTTTTTTTTTTTTTTTTCTTTTTTTTTTTTACTATCTCAGCTTTTAATATTTCATAGACTTTCAGCAGAATCATTGAGCCGTGCGACAAATTGCGCATTAAATCTGAAGCGTCCGGACTACGCTGCAGGTCAATGATCGCAGAGCCACATGCAATTGCAGGGATGTTCACCGCAACAACTGGTCGATACTTCTGGTTTACATTACGAGTCACCACTTCTTTACCCTTCCATGACGTCATCACCTTTCTCATATAACGTTCCTCTTCCTCTCTGTTTCACCCCATCCCTCCTTCTCAATCTTTTTCTTACTCTACTCCTCTCCTCTCCCCCTTCGTCTTTTTCGTCTGTCTGTCTCTTCTTTCTCCCCCCCCCCCTCCCTCTCTCTCTATCCTCAGGCTCTCCTCCCTCCTCTCCTCTCCCCCTTCGTCTTTTTCTTTTGTCTGTCTCATATCCCCCCCCCTCCCTCTCTCTCTATCCCCAGGCTCTCCTTTCCTCTCTCCTCTCCCTCTCTTTCTTTTTCTTCCTCTTCCTCTCTTCTCTCTCTCTTCCTCTCTTCTCTCTCTCTTCCTCTCCTCTCTCTCTCTTTCTCTCTTCTCTCTCTCTCTTTCTCTCTCTCTTCTCTCTCTAACTCTCCCTCTCTCTTCTCTAACTCTCACTCTCTCTTCTCTCTCTAACTCTCACTCTCTCTTCTCTCTCTCCTCTCCCTCTCTCCTCTCTCCCTCTCTCTCCTTCCGTTCTCCTCCCGCTTTCCTCCAGCTCTCCTCTCTCTCCTCTCTTTATCCCTCATCCCGTTCTGTTCCCGCTCTGCTCTCTCTTTCTCTCTCTCCTCTTGCGAAGAGGAAGAGGAGGCTAAGGCGTGTTGCCCAGCAAGTCTTGTCCACTCGCCTCAAGAGGTAACAAAATTACCTCTTAAGAGACTCCTGGAGCTACATCTTGCCTTCCTCGAAGAAACATGCCTTCAGTTGGAGTTTAAATACGGAGATCTGTTTCTCTCCCTCTCTTTCTCATCTTCTTCTTTGAGGAGTTTGGGAGAGCCATGAGGGATAAGGGAAGGTAGTGCAGGATGAAATTGAAAAGGAAATAGTTCAGCTAACCATTCAGTCTCCAATAAAAACAGCAAAATAAAAGAAAAAGAAACAAATAATAAGAAAATATATGTGTATACATGTATATAAATAACAGATAAACTAATGAAAGATAACAAAAAACAATGTATGAATGAACTAGAATAACAACAGAAATGTTGCATAAAGAAACGCTTTATCTAATAACTGCATTCTTATTAATACATCAATAAATACCAAATAGGTAAATGAAAAAATGATACAAATAAAGATAAAACAAAAATAAAATAAATAGACGGAGAGACAAAATATAAATAGAATTATATCTGACCTACACTGGAATCACATCCATCCGCATTAAGCAGACCTAAGGTGTGGTAGAGAGAGTGAGAGTGAGAGAGAGAGAGATGTTGGCTAGAAGACTGTTGATGACATGGGTTCACGGGGAAGTAATTGCATCGAGGCGAGGTTAAAAGGTCAAAAATGGGGAAGACTGAAGGGGGGGGGGAGGGGGGAGGGGGGAGAAGGGAGGGGAGGATATATACATATATATCTAATGTATTTATAATTATGATAGTAATAAGAATAATGATGCAATAAAATAATGATAATGGTAATAACAATAATGATAATTATATCAACAAAAAGGACAACAACAATAATGATAATAATGTTAACAATAATAATGAGCATCATCATGATAATCATGATGTTAATAATAACAAAACTGATAACAAAAACATTGGGCACGAGAACAATACCAATATATTACTGTTATATTACTTAAAATAATGATACTAATACAACTTCTACTATTACTTCCACTATTGCCTATCGTAATGATAACAATGATGATAATGATAATGATAATGATGATGGTGTGTATGTGTACAAATAGGATCATTGTGCTATCATTATGTACTTATCACTGTGACAATTATTACTGCCATCACGTGCACGTATGTCAAGGGGAAATTTCACACTGTCACCATGAGGATGCCGTAAATAAATTTCTTGTCGGCATTTTCTTTTTCTTTTCTTTTTTACATTTGGTATTCCGAGGCGCATAGAGGCAAAGGAAGGTTAAAGAAGGCGAGGGGAGGGGGGGGAGAAAAGACGAGAATGAGAAGTAGATCGATAGATAGATAGATGGACAAGGGTAGGGGAGAGGGAGGGAGGAAAAGAGAAAGCAAGAATGGGAATGAAAAGGAGCAAAATTCTATAAAAAATGAGTCAAACTAGACAAAAGAAACAGATACGGAGACAGAAAGAAAGAAATTGAGATGGAGAGAGACCGAAAAAAATAATAAAATAGATATAAATAAAGAGAGACAGGGGAGAACAAAAACAAAAGAAAGAGAGAAACCGAGATAAAGGAAAAAGGAAATACAGAGATAATGATACAGACACATAGAGCGAAGTAGCAGCTGGGTCTTACTAAGGAAATTAATGCATCATATCAGACTCACTAAAACACCTGAGCGTCTGCGGAGGTATAATAAGCCCATGCACGTAAAATATATTAAAGATTATCATGGCAACACCTGGACAATGTATAAAAGAATGCCGTAGTATTCTAAAAAAAAAAAAAAAAAAAAAGATAAATGAAAAAAATAATAATAATAATAATAATAATAAAAATAGACCACAAAAACAATCGTGTTTGCACCAATAGCAACACCGATTATAATATCGAAGAAAATGAGGATAATGATGTCAAAGTACTGTTATTAAGGGCACTATCGAATTAAAAGACGGTGGTTACGGCCATCCTTAAACAAACACTGGCATCTCTATCCAGGTACAGCCAATAGAATAAGCACATTAATAAAGAATTGTAATGGGATTTAAATGTTGGTAATTAAATAGATTAACAGTAGGATGATGAAACAAGATATATATTAGTATGTGATTATTTAACTCTCATAATGACAATTTTTATAAAAAAAATAACAACCAAAAAGGCCTAATGATATTGATAACAACATCAGTACGAATGATAATGGTATAAATATGATAATAACCATTACCGTGATTAAGATGCAATAAAATAATGATGATAATAAAAAAAATAATGTGAAAGTAATAATAATGATGATAGTAATAATAATGATTATAATGATAATGGTGGTAATTATAACAATAATAGTAATAATAATGGTAATGATAATAATATCAATTATAATAATAATAATAATAATAATAATAATAATAATAATAATAATAATAATGATAATAACAATACTTGTAATAATACTAATCAAAATATCAGGTGAGCATTCCACTGGCAAGTAATGAAACCTGGCGTGTGGTTTCCGTAGACATGTGTTTGCTAAGATCCTTCATGGCTTCCAGTGGTGAAGACAGTCCTCTCGCCTCTGTCCCGGCTGTGACATAGCGCAATTGAGGAGGATCCACAGATGGCATGGGGGAATTCCCAAGGGATAGACGAGTTCCATTTCTAGGGATATTGTTCCGTTTATTTCGGCTTATTCCTTTGAGTGAGACAACTGATGGTGATGATAGTGGCAATGTTGTGACAAGGATACCACATGATGTTAATGACGAAGATGAAGAGGATCATGGTGGTTAGGATTATGGCATTAATACCAATAATATCTATAGTTTCTACCGCTGTTTCTAATCCCAATAGTGCAACAGTAGTCATTGGCACTACTACTAGAAATAATAACGATAACAGAAATATTAAAATCATTTCTGATGATAATAGTGAGCAATAAACAAAATGACAATGATGAAGATGATACTGATAACAGTATTGAAAATGTAATAATCTTAACGGTAACAACACTAATAATGGTAATAATTTTGCAATAATATCAATGGTAGCGATAAAGAAAATATTAATAATAATTGCAGAAATAATAATGATAATGGCAACAGTAGTAGTATCAGTAGTAATAATAGTAGTAGTAGTAGTAGTAGTAGTAACAGCAGCAGCGGAGGTACCAGTAATAATAATAATGATGATAGTAATAATAGTAATAATAATAATAATAATAATAATAATAATAATAATGATAATAATAATAATGATAATAATGATAGTAATGTAAAAATATCTAAAGTGATAATGAGAGTTATGATGAAAACAACAATAGTAATAATAATATTAATGATAATAAGGATGATAATAGCAATACCATAAGAAAAATGATAATCATCATAATAATGGTAATTATTATCATAATAACGATAGCAACAATAATCATCATCATCATAATGATGATTATAATAATGATAATAATAATGTTAATGGTAACATTAGTAATAATGATAGTAGTAATTAATACAATAATAACAGTAGTAATAAAATCAATAACTATTTTTTTATCATCATCATTGTCATAATCATAATAATAACAATCACAACAATAATGATAGTAATTTTACTAATAATGATAATGATGATAATAATTATAATAATGGTAGTAATAATAATTATAAAAATATTAGTAGTAGTAATGACAATAATGATTATTCCAACAGCAACAATACTGACAATAATGAAAACAATAATGAAAACAAAAATGATAATATTCATAATAATTATGATAATAATAATAATGCTAGCATTGATAGTAATGACGACAATGAAACTGATAATGATAGTAATAACAGTAATAATGATAATGATAATGATAACAATAATAACGATGATAATGCTAATGATGATATTAATTATGACAATGAAAAATAATGATAGTACCAATAATAGTAACAGGGATGATGATAATGTTGATAATAACAATAATGATGATGATGATAATAATAATAATAAAAAAAATAATAATAACAATAATAATAATAACAGTAATAATAGTAGTAGTAGTAGTAATAAAGATACTACTACTATT
>BOPN01000067.1:176605-194105 GCA_017312705.2 Penaeus japonicus
GTGTGTGTGTGTGTGTGTGTGTGTGTGTGTGTGTGTGTGTGTGGTTCTTCTAAACCATTTTGCACATTGTCCCACATGACAGCCTATCCAACTACATCCCACTACACGTAAATTATTTCCCTGTTCAGTTGCATAAAATTTAATGCAACGTGCACTTTTATTCATACTGGTAATACCTCATGCAATACCACTGTGTGTGTGTGTGTGTGTGTGTGTGTGTGTGTGTGTGTGTGTGTGTGTGTGTGTGTGTGTGTGTGTGTGTGTGTGTGTGTGTGTGTGTGTGTGATTAACAATAAGGCTCTACAAACCATTTTGCACATTGTCCCACATGACAGCCTATCCAACTACATCCCACTACACGTAAATTATTTCCCTGTTCAGTTGCATAAAATTTAATGCAACGTGCACTTTTATTCATACTGGTAATACCTCATGCAATACCACTGCCATTACAACAGTAAGGAGCATTTTGTATGATCATATTGAAACCAAACTATTTTTTTATTTTGAAAACTACTGTGCAATCAAATTGACCATGGTAATGTCAGCCTGTAACTACCACCATCACAGATCTTCTAACGGTTACAGACAAATCAGCCTTCATAACACCTCTTCTCAACATCATCATTATCAACACCATCAAAATACTCACCATCCTGAACATGAGTACCACATTAGCATCCAATATCGTCAACAGGCTCTCACCGGGTCAGTGACTCAATTCCGGCTCCGTTACCGTGGCAACCAGTTTGTCACCTGGTGAAGCCATCACGGTGTCATCATAGAAAATAATATTGATATGTTGATGTAATTTTCTTGCATTCTTTCTTATTATCATATATTAATCTTTCAATTATCCTTATGCGTACACTTTTCGTTTTCAAAGATGAGAGAGAGGAAATGTAAAAAGTAAAAGAGATGATTAGTTTAGAAAGAAATATAGAAAGGAAGAGAGAGGGAGAGGGAGGTAGATTTTGTGAAGTCATTTGCATAAGAATAGAAATCGAGCTTAGAAAATATCTCATCACATGCATCAGAGTACATGAAAAAATGAATATCATTCATTGCAAGTATGTATGAAGCGCAAAACTACGTCGGATCATCTTAAGTTATTGTACTTTTCCCTTTTAACAAATATCTAACTTTTGAAACAAACGACGGTATAAAGTCATTATTGGAAGAACGGATATATTATCAATAATAATTGACGACCTTTACATCGCACCCATCTATATCGTTCAGCCCGAAATAATTAGCCATAAATATTACAATAAAACTGCTATATCAACTTCCTGTGACAGAGGAATCCTACAAAATACCATATATCATTATGTATCATTCCTGGCATCATTTTGTTTTTCATCCGATGACCCTCAGAATGAATCGGACATTCACTGAATTGTCAGTCATGTCAGAGAAGGAAAAATTAGATCTTTTGTGGTCTGTAGTGTTCCCTTTGGACTCAAAACGCGTTGCCACTCGGAACAAGATTCCTCCCCTAGGCCACATTACAGGTGAAGTCTGGAACCAGCTGTGATAAATTGCTGATTGTGTTCTGTTTACGTGTGAGAGCGTGTGTGTGTTTATATATATGTATATGAATATGTGTTTATATATATATATATATATATATATATATATATATATATATATATATACTGTATATACATATGTAATGCATTTAATATAGAAATACAAATTTTACCTCCCTTACCGAGACTCGATCCCGGGCTGTCAGAGTGACGATCCCGGCTACTAACCCAATAGCACACGTAATCCACTAAAAGAATTGTCTAACCAGATGCCATACAACCATCATGGAAATTACCTATATGCTCTTAGCAGAGCAGTGATAGAGAGGTTTTACAGACAATTCCCCTGGGCACTCAGCAGCAATGAATTAGAAATTCAAGTCACAAATCAGGTTACCGAGATTATATCTATGTGCGAAGGATGGTACAATGCAGTAATGCATTTAATATAGAAATACAAATTTTACCTCCCTGACCGAGACTCGATCCTGGGTCGTCAGAGTGACAATACCAGCTATTAACCCAATAGACCACGCGAACCACCAAAAGAATTGTCTAACCACACACACACACACACACACACACACATACATATATATATATATATATATATATATATATGTATATATATATATATATATATATATATATATGTATATATATATATATATATATATATATCGATATACATATATATATATATATATATGTATATATATGTATATATATTTATAAATATATATATATATATATATATATATATATATATATATATATATATATATATATGTATATATATATATATATATATATGTATATATATTTATAGATATGTATATATGTATATATATTTATAAATATATATATATATATATATATATATATATATATATATATATATGTATATACATGTATGTATATATATATATATATATATATATACATGTATATATATATATATATATATATATATATATATATATATATATATATATATATATATATATATATATATATATATGTGTGTGTGTGTGTGTGTGTGTGTGTGTGTGTGTGTGTGTGTGTGTGTGTGTGTGTGTATGTGTGTGTGTGTGTGTGTATGTTTGTGTATATATAATGTGTGTGTGTCTGTATGTTTGTGCGTTTGTGTGTGTTGTGATGATGAAGCAGTATTTCAGGGAAAATCCCTGTGGAAGGAGAGGCTAATCAAATAAATTGTTGATATAACAGTGAAGAGAGAAAACAAAATTTTACAAAAAAGAAATGCGAAGGAAAATTCCATAATGAGTTAGGAAGCATTTCTCGAAAAATGACGATAATATTGATTGACCAGTAGGAATAACAAAATATTAAAGTAGTAAATCAATAGATCATTAACTGATGTGTGTGTGTGTGTGTGTGTGTGTGTATGTGTATGTATATGTATATGTATATATATATATATATACATATATATATATATATATATATATATATATATATATATATGTGTGTGTGTGTGTGTGTGTGTGTGTGTGTGTGTGTGTGTGTGTGTGTGTGTGTATGTTTGTGTATATACACACACACACACACACTTCGACAGAATTCTATCCCAGATAACTAAAAGTACACCAGTACAGGTAGTTATGTTTTCCTCTTAAACATATATGAAATCCGATTAAGGGAGAGAGAAAGAAAAAAACTTTATTTTTCACCTAACTTTTAACTTGCGTGGCCATTAGAATGCTCTCAAAAGGCTTCCTACTCAGCAGATGCTATTACCTTTCAAAATAGCGTTGTAATCGAGCCCAAATCACCGAGTGTATCAACTTTCCCTCCCCTCGTTTCCACAGTACAAAAACCTGGGGATAGCAACGAATGCCACGTACAATTCTACGGAATCACATGCCGGGTTTTATTTACTGCTTCTGTATACATTCATATAAAGTATGAAACGGTTTTGACAGTATAATCTATTGGGGGATGTTTACGGCTATCGTTCTGAAACGGAGGCAGTGACATGAAAAATACATATGACTTCCTGAACGCGGCCACATTACCTCCATAATGTTCCAATTTATACACAAAATATCATGAGGTGATAACACAGCGCCTCCCTTCTCAGGCCATCCCGTCTAGGGGATCTGTGATTAGCTTGGAAATGTTTTCTAGTTTAATGCTATTTGGCAGTTAAGTGACGCTGCGCTCTGGAGGATTTTGAAGAAGTTATTTTAGAAGGGAATCATAATCACCTTTTCCTTCCTTGGTATTATATATATATATATATATATATATATATATATATATATATATATATATATATATTTATGCACGTACGCATAGATACATGCAAACACACCTACACATACGGACATGGACACAAACAGACGCGCGCGCGCAAAAACGCTCATTCATTCACACATAAATCTACCAGCACAAAGCACACAAACATACACAAATATAAATGTATACAGCCACTCATAAAGAAAAAGGGTTGAGCACAGATGTTGCCACTTTCTTGCAAGATCTGACAACAACAAATCAATCATTGCAACACAAAACACTACAGTCCAGCGAGAGAGGAAGAAAGAAAATAGAAATACAGTAATTCATGAAGACAGAGGGTGACGAAGACAGATGGTACTCCACTCAAAAAAAGGTATGTATATGTATATGTATGTATATATATGTATATATGTATATATCTATCTATGTATACCTATCTATCTATCTATCTATCTATCTATCTATCTATATATATATATATATATATATATATATATATATATATATATATATATATATATATATGTGTGTGTGTGTGTGTGTGTGTGTGTGTGTGTGTGTGTGTGTGTGTGTGTGTGTGTGTGTAAAGAGATTGCGCAAAAAATAAGACGGGACAGAATCAATAGGGATTCTATTTTACGAACGATATTCGGCCGTAAATCGATCCAGCATGAACGGCTTGACAAGCACGTTTGTTGCTCGGGCACGAAACCTCGTACAATGTCTCTCCGAATCCTCGGCAGTTGGAGGGAAACGGAACATCGTTCTGTAAACATGATCGGAAAAAAAGACAGTTGCCTCAGGTTTATTGTACTGGGGGGTTCGAATTGCTTAGATATATTACTTAGAATAAATATAAACAAAATTACAAGAAATAAGAAAAAAAGAAATGCATGACTTTACTCAAATTCTTGCTTTAAAACATTTCCAATATGGAAAAAAAACATAGACGTTGTACGGGAGGGAAAAAGCTCACGGCTAGTATGTAAATTGTCGTCCTTTAAGACTCAGCAGAACTTCCAAAGGAGGGAAAAAACGGTGGCGCTTGTATTTTTGTGTCTGTCTTAAAATGTGGCTTGGTTGGAGGGTGGTTGAATTTAAGGTATGGAGAGTAAACATGACTGGAACGGGAGACAACGAAATATAGTCAATTCAAGAAAAGAAAATGGAAAGTAGTTATAGAAAAGTACTTGTAGCTAAAATTGATGGATATAAAGACGCCATTCTTGTTGAAACAATAACATGCATCTATATATACTATATATCACGAAGAGTGGAAAAAAACGAATCAAAACGATGTAAAAAAAAAGGAAACAGGGAAAGGGGAAAAGACAAAAACTCAAAAAGAGAAAACGTGTTAGTCCTCCCCTAGATAAAACCTACAAAAGCTTCAGAAAATGGGTGGCCATTTGGCAACCCTATCTAACTGATCTAAAATACACCTTCGTCTGTGATTCGGGTGATAGGCTGGCATATCCGGGGCATGGGAATAGTAGTGGAGGGAGTTTAGAGGGATCGACGATTGGTGCATCGCAAGCAGGCGTAGTGGGAGAAATGGGTGGATAGATCACACCGTTGCATAGGGAAAGGGAAGGAAGTGTATGGGAGAGCGAAGTCATTCAGATGGAGAGAGAGGGGGGGGGGGGGCGAGGGGGTTGAAAGGGAAGATAATTTTAATAGATAGGGGAATATAATATGTATGTGTAAGTGAGAAATGGGCCGGGTGAGGACAGAAAGTGAAGGAAAAGAAAACAAAAGAAAGCCTAATTTTCTACAGGGACAGTAAAAAGAAAGCCTAATTTTCTACAGGGACAGTAAAAAGAAAGCCTAATTTTCTACAGGGACAGTTCCTGCCCCGCCGTATTAAAAGTGGGTGACACCACAGGTGCACGCCAGCCGTGGGAACAGGAACCCCGACAAGGCAGCTTCAAGTTACTCGGAGCCAGAGCGCCTCCTACCTACCTCCTCCCGTTCTCTCTCCTATCCACCACCTCCATTCCTCCTACCTACCCTCCTCTCTGTTCCCATCCCGCACCCCCCCTTCTCCCCTGCCATGCCCCATCTCTTGTACATCACACCTTCCATCACCATACTTCGGTCTCAATCAGGTGGTCATCGCTATCTATCTCTGTACATAACACGCGTCCTTGGACATCACTATCACCATTCCTCCACCCTATGGTCGCCCCAAGGACTTATTTGACATCCCGCAATTGGGTCACAGATCCCTGTCCTTAATAAGGCCAAAGTAGGGCTTCTCCCTACCCGGGCGATGCAGATCTCATCCGAAAACATATCCGGAATCATCCTCCCCCTCCGGCACTTTCCGCAGTAAGCAACCCAAGGGCGTGTGAAGGGAAGCACATGTTCTTGCTGCGACCTGTTCAGGGTAGCCATATCGCAGTGCAGCCAAATCCTCTGCCGTCCTGCGTGTGATTCGAAAGTCTGGACAAAGAGGGGTAAAGGAGAGAAGGGAATAGGGAGGATAGCCAACAGGAAAACCGATAAGGGAGAGAGGGAAACAAATGCAAGATAAAAAGACGGAACGCCAGGAAAAACTATCAAAAAGGAGATGAAAAATAGAATATGAAGTAGGAAGATGCAGGATTAACGGAACAAAGGAAGCGAAGTAAAGAAAAAAGGAGAAAATTATAATGAATATAAAATATCAACAAAAATAAATAAAACAAGGGATGATTTATTCCTTTTAAAACAGAAATAAAGATAAATCCACACTATAAACTTGCCCCTTCGGAAACTGTCCCAAAAGTACAGTAAATGGCCAACGACTCTTTAAATTTATATCGTAGATAGAATCAGCACAGAGAACCTCTATCTAACAGCAAATTCACTGGCACTGGTTGAGCTTCCTTGCAGTGTCCTCTCCTCTTTAACACTATCACTTAGGTTATAAATGCTTCCCTGTCCTCAGCACTGAGGACAATGACCCCGATTTGCGCGTATCACTGTGCAACAACTGATGCTCTAATATAGAAAGGTTCTCCTGGCTTTGCATTCACGAGTCCTGGTGTCCTGCATTGCCCTACAACGTTTTTGCAACTACTGTCCCATTTAATGTGATTTTAACTCTCGGGCGTTGACGTTGATGGGGTGTTGATATGATGCAATTTATCGTGCTAATATGACAGAGATCCGTATGGTGGGATTTGAGGATTTTTTTTTTTTTTTTTTTAATGTGAATAGGAGATCGTGTTGTGAAGATGTAATGGTAGACAGATTTTAGCTTTCACAATACTTGAATTTTTTTTTAGCTTGCTCTCTTTCTCGCTCTCTTTCTCTTTCCCTTTCCCTTTCCCTCTCTTCCTCTAACCACTCTCCTCATCACTCCCTCTTTCTCACTTTCTCCCGCTCTCCCTCGCGACCTCCCTCACTCCTTATCTTCACACACACACACACACACACACACATACACAGATATAGATTCTCTCTCTCTCTCTCTTTCTCTCTCTCTCTCTCTCTCTCTCTCTCTCACTCTCACTCTCACTCTCTCTCTCTCTCTCTCTCTCTCTCTCTCTCTCTCTCTCTCTCTGCGCGCGCGCGCGCGCGCGCGTGTGTGTGTGTGTGTGTGTGTGTATGTGTGTGTGTGTGTGTGTGTGTGGGGTGGGTATAAGTAAAGTGTCATTGTTACTCTGCCTTCTGGAACTCTGCAGTGTCGGCGTAGTCGAATTCCGTATCGATGGATCAGCGAGCGGGTTTTACGTCGCAGCCGCCTGAGACGAAACTATGAAGTATTGATGGGATACATCCACGCCCTGATGTATAACAGACGTCTATTTCAAAATTACAAAAAAGACAATCAAAAGAAAGCAGACCTTCTCTACGTGGGGATTGCTGATATCAAATAATCAGTGCAAACGCGTGACGCAGTAACTCTTCTCGAACATCTGAGGCAATATCTCATTCTACCGACAAGAGAAAGTGCCCGGCTAGCGACCAACACACCGTCCGACGCACCGGAGTACACGATGCTACCCTGAGATTTCGGTTGTTATGTTTTCACGTCTTTAAATAGGACCGTGACCCCCCTTCGTGCATTAGGGTCATTGACCTCTTGTGAGATTATAAAATAAGCACAGTGAATGGGAGACTCTATCCCTAATCTAAATGGGACGGTAGATTCTTCGCTACCAGCTGCCATCGCCATAGAGGGGTTCAGCCAAAGCCACAGGGGCCGAGGGAGCCTCCATACAAAGATAAATGAGGTGGGGAGGGCGGGGAGGCTCCCTCTGTGTACAGGTGTTTCGGACGGTATACGTTTTAGGAAAAGGAGGGGGACCTTTTTTAGGCTCCTTCTTGTCACTGCTTGAGAAGAATTCAGGTCGTTCTGCGCATTATTTTTATTTAGAAATAATGACCCAGGCACTGTAATGTCTTCAGAATTGCGAAGAGAAATAAAATTGTGACTCAAGAAAAGAATGCGAATAAGGTGAAGTAAATAAAACTGGACCAAAAGCTGCCGATAGAAGAGGGTGAAGGAAACCGGGTTTCATCTCGCACAATTATTCCACTTAAGCATAAGAAAAAAAATAAAATAAAAAAGAAAGATGCAAGGGGGATGGGGGGGGGGGGAAGGACGAATGAGGTGGAATGAAAAATGCGGATAGGTTAATTACAGGGAGAAAATTAATTTGGATTAGCGAAATTACAAACTGACAATAAAGAAGGGGAAAGTGTTTCCCACAGCTGTGCTAAAATGTTTGAATATGTTTTGTCGATATGATTAAATTCATACAAATTTCGCGAAAGAGTTTTCTCCGGGTAGAGCTTTGTTAAGAAAATCAAGATAACATTAACTATAACTGATAACCATATGCGTGTGTGCTTATATATGTGTGGTCGCAAGTATGTTAAGGTTTAAAAAAGAAAATGAGAGAAAGAGGAGAGAGAGAAAAAAATAAATAAACGAGCGAGAGCGATAGTATGAGACGATACATTAATATACAGAGAAGAGACACATATAGGATAGTATGTGTATGTGTGCGTAACGGTGTGTATACCAGTGCGCGACCTCTGTTGATAAGTATGAACACAACCAGGATTTCTAACGAGCCCGTCCTGCCAGCCCCAAAGGAGGAAGTGTCTCAGCATTCGGGAAGCCGTAATCGACCTCTCACTGTTGGAATTAATGTAAAAGTTTCTGTGGATGTTTTCCAAAAGCTCCACCGCGACCCAAGACGCTCTCCAGATATTGGAAACTAGGGAAGTCAAGTAGAGTTAATTGAAACAAGTTCGCCACAGCCTCCTTTAAGATGGCCTGCTGAGTGGGGGGGGGGGGAACGGTGACAGATTTGAATAGAAATATATTGCTATTTAAAGTTTATGTTTGAATATTGCCCTTTGCGAGAAAGTTATAATTTATCGATGGAGGAGAAAGGGAAGGGGAGAAAAGGAGATAAAGATAGTAAATGAGATTTATTAACGTCATGGCAAAATGTTGATTGAAGGTATTACTTCAAGATACACATTTGAAAATTGGCGCTGAGGGCGTCTTCAATAGTGGAACCTGAATTTATGTCGTTTCTACTCGATATTTATTACTTTGTATGAAGATGTTATTGCGTCATGCTATTGGAATTTGTTGCCCAGAAGGGGAAATCGATTAAAGATAAAACATTCCCAAAAACGCAAATAATCTACAATTATAATTCATATTGATTTTGTCAAATAAGTCACACCATATATGTACTTTTTCCAGTTCCTTCCACTTAACCTTTATGCATAAATAAGGACATAGTATTTCATGGCAACCTACCCTAGTCGATTTTCCCCATCATACAAGCGTAAAAGATGAACTTTCGGTGATCTTCGCTTGCGCGTGTGCGTGCGTGCGTGCATGCGTGTGCGTGTGAGTGTGTAAATATACCGGTTTGTGTTTGTGTGACTTAAAATTAAAAAAAGAAATCCGTAACATCTCTTCGCAAATACGAACATACTGAACACCATTGTCTAGAACAGTAGGATGGACGCTGTTCGTGCGCGTCCGCCTAAGTAAGTTTTTTTTGTTTTTGTTTTCCAAGCTACTTCTTTTGAACACCTGAAAGTTGTTAGAAAGACTTCGGTCCCGAATAGGTGGTCACTCTCACCTTCCCACAGCAGAAGATTCCATGATGCCCGGCTCTGACTATGAATTACGCACACCCTGAAATCACTTCTTTGTCTTAGCCTGCTGTTGTTGGCCTTCTCCTGCTCCTCCTACTTCTGCTTCCTCTTCTGTCCTTGTTACATAGAGTTCCTATTTTAGTATTCCTTCTACCCTTTGTTAACATAGTTCTTGTTGTTGCTCTTAATGTTTATCTTAGTTATAATCATTATTATTAACAGCCTTTCTATTGTTGTCTTCAGTGTTATCATCACTGTCATAATTACATTTATTCTTAGTTTTGTAATTGTTTCCCTTTCATTCATAATTTCCATTTTTTCTTTCTTTCTTTCTTTCTTTCTCTTTTTTATCTCTGTTCGTCATCTTTTTATTCTCATATCCTCATTCCCCTCTTCCTCCTCCTTTACATTTTCTCTATCCTCTTCCTCCTCCCCCCTTTCACTCTTTTATTTTTTCTTCCTCCTTCCCTGATTTCGTCTTCCCTTCCTCCTTTATCTGTTCTCCCTGCCTTTCCCATTCTCTAATTTCTTCTCCTATATCTCCATTTCCTTAACTTTCTCTGCTTTCCTTATTTCCTTTCTTCTTTTTCACTTCCTTCTTAAACTTTTCTCTTTATCTTCCACCTCCCATTTTTTCTCCTCTTATTCGGGCTCCTCTTTCTCCGATTGCACGCAAATGTCCACCCGCAACATCTGCTAAAATGTCAGCATCTATTTCTTACTTCGTCGCAAAGGTCACCTTTCTATTATTTTTCTTATAAGACATTTCAGGGGAAGCACCTACGTAAAAGCTAAACCCCCAGTGGCTGACCTCCACGAAGAGCTCGACTGAATCCAACACTAGCGGTCAATCATGGTATCCTGTGTTGGCTCGATGTTGGGAGGGTAAATCTTAAGGGCCGACCTTAACTACGTAGGTATTTCACTAACACTTGTCCTCCTTAAAACAGAAATATATTATCTTACATCACTTCTCGTTTGCTATGAGAGGAGACAGCTAGCCTCTACCCCTCAAAAAATAAACTTGCACAGAAATACATATACATATACATACATACATACATACATATATATATATACATATATATACATATATATGTATATATATACACATATGTGTATATATACATATATATGTATGCATGTATCACAAACACTCACTCACTCACTCACACGCACACACACATACAGACATACACATGTATATGTATGTGTATGTGTGCGTGTGTATGTGTTTGTGTGTGTATGTGCTTTTATGTGTGTGTGTGTGTGTGTGTGTGTGTGTGTGTGTTTGTGTTCGTGTGTGTGTGTATGTGTTTGTGTTTGTGTGTGTGTGTGTGTGTGTATGTGTGTGTGTGTGTGTGTGTGTGTGTGTGTGTGTGTGTGTGTGTGTTTGGGCTATGTAAGAGTACCGCTTCCTAACGAAAATCATAAAACCCTGCGTCATGCGTGGGTATCAGTAGCCTTACTATGCCTAAACCTATAAACCCACATCCTTTTCCTCGCGCTATGTAGGAGTATAATTAATCCACGAAAAAGGAATACACGAATCCACATCCTTTTCTCTTTCCGCCTTTGGTGGGTGCCCCGCCATCCCAAGGAGCCAAGGAGATCAAAGGCGCTCCGACGAGACTATGATAACGTCTTGAGCAATCTTGGGTTACTCACCAAGCCCGCAGGTCAAGGAGTGGGTGGAGAGACGACCCCCTTTGGCGCGCTCGGGTCGTCATTATTCTCCATGTGGGAGACACTGAGTCGCGACTGGGCCGGATCGACGCGGCGATTTTGCGTAATTTGAGCGCGGAGGAGACGATGATAATGCAATGAAGGTGGTAACAGTGCAATGATCTCAAAGAGGGAGATTAATGATCGAAGGGGAGGCCTTCATTCTCCTTATCCTCTCGGGTTTCCCCTTTCCTGCGCCAGGAGGACATGTTATGTTTACCAGAGATGAATGAAAATAATAGTTAGAAAAGATAGTTAGATAGGATGATATCTAGGTAGGTAGGGAGATAGATGTAAATATATGTAAGGAAAGAAGAGGGGCGAGAGTAAGAGAGAGAGAGAGAGAGAAAGAGATTAGCATATGTAGCGCCCAGTAATAAATGGATTTTACTTAATGAACGTGTTTTTTTTACAAAGCCAGCACTCGAAAGCCCTCCAGATGCTGAAGTAGCTCCTGAGGCGTACCTCTACATGCTTATATATAATATCTCCCATTGAAGGAATATTTCTATAAGCGCACGCAGAATCAATACTAAGAACCAGGTGTCCACCGGCTAATAGAGGTATTTACATGGACAACGGCTAACGCGCTCCTGAAACAGCGATCACTCACTCGTGTCATTTGAAAGTTGGCACTAATGTCTTGCTTTACATAATTTAGCGCAGACTCGCTCCACGCCTTCTCTTTTCTACCCAAAGCTTCGTTATAGATTTTTCTCCTTCTTCCTCTCTGGTTACCCTGTAGTGGTAAATCAACGTTTTTTTTCTTATTTTCATTCCTTTAAAAGGATTACAACCATGGCAACAGATGTGCCAACCATACAGGGCGCCCCTTCTTAACCCTCTCTCTTAAGTACAAAGTCGGACTAACTGTGCAAGTTTAAAAACCGGGTCGTAGCTTCAGGGCGATAAGGAGAGAAGCTTAACCACGTTCTTTTCCCGTAATAACCCCGGCATATTCAAGCGGACATCTCGTGCAAAGAGCCCCATCGACTTTTCTGCCGCCCTTAAGCCATGCGGAGGAGTGAGAGAGTTCTGCTACAATAATCTGACTTTGAAAAGTCTTGTGAGAAATGAGAAATAGGCTTCTGCTTTTTCACTGACTTTTCTCAAAGTGACCCATTTTGTGAATTCTGGCTACTCAAGAAAAATTACTGACAAACAGACATGGACACACACATATACATATCTAAACATTTATGCGTGTGTGTGTGTGTGTGCGTGCGCGCGTGTGTGTGTGTGTGTGTGTGTGCGTGTGTGTGTGTGTGTGTGTGTGTGTGTGTGTGTGTGTGTGTGTGTGTGTGGTGTATGTGTTTGTGTATGTGTATGTGTATGTGTATGTATATGTATATGTTTATGTGTATGTGTATGTATATATGTTTGTGTATGTGAATGTGTAGCTGCATGTGCATGCGCATATGTGTGTGTGTGTGTGTGCATGCGTGCGTGCGTGCGTGCGTTTGTGTATATGTATATATGTTTATATGTATATATAAATACATCTAAATATAAATATATATATATATATACATATATATATATATATATATATATATATATATATATACATATATACATACTCACATCAATATCTATATTCACACACACACACACACACACACACACACACACACACACACACACACACACACACATCGATAATGATACTTAGGATAATATCAGATCAGAAATAGGAAAATAAAGTGAATGGAGAACTAAAAAAAGGAACCGTGCAGGAGAGAGAGATAAGGCCTATGGCCAACGGTTACATTTTTGTTTGTTTGTGATATGTACCCCGAGGGCAGACACGCAAATCAACATTACCAATGATACCACCCAGTTTTAAAAGATAAGGGGAAAAATTATTGAAAATAAAAGGAACCTAACATCAAATTCCCCTCGATAAGGGAGAAAATTAAAAGAGGGGAAGAGAAATATATAATATGTTCGTGCAGGATTTCCTAATTTAGTCAAGAAACAAACCAAAAACAATATAACGCAGAACCCTATCGAATCGAATTGAGGGATTCAGCTAACAACCATTTAAAATTAACAGAAAGGGGAATAATAATTTTCTTACTATAACTCATGCATTATAGACCCAACTACACCCACGTGCCTTTCTAGACCCACAACCACACTAAAATTGTCTTAAGTTATTTCGTTTATTTATCTTTAATTATTCGAGGTTTTCCTCAGGAGCTCCATATACCAAAATAATCCTCTGAGTGGTGGCGGCGTTACCTTGCAGTCAATAATCAAAATTTAGGTTCCCTTATAGAATCCAAATCTGACATGTAGGTGACACTCAAATTCTATTCTGACACGTGGCGACAGCTGAGTTGACAAAATTTCATCTAGCAGGTGGCGGCAGCGTAACTGACGATTAGTAATTAATCAAATTATATTCTGACATATATATATATATGTGTGTAGGCCATTATGTTTATGTCTATTGCACACAGAGAGAACAAATATATATATTATGTGTTTGCGTTTGTGCGTGCGTATGTGCTTTCCTTCAGGAAAGGTAAACCTAGCAGGCACGATTCAATATTTGCAATTCAGCAGTTCAGTTATCGTCAAAATTCCAATTGATAGCAGACTTTGAAGCCTGAATATCCCCTTTTGAATGTATTAAGAATTTGGCTGAACAGAAAATTACGTCACTGATTCACAAAGACTTCTATACACACATGTGATTCTTTTTCATCCGTTTCCTGTTCTCTTTCCCTCTTTTTTCGAAACGAATTTTTCGAATGTGATCGTCAAGGCTAAAGTTCTGAACAGATGCTCTTTTATGAAACATGATGGAAAAAACTTTGTGGTAGAAGCTGACCATTACATCAAATCACACAATTTTGCATGAGTTAACGAGCTAACTCCGAAAACACGAGTCTCCTATTTTTCATTTCAGCTCTCTCCCCTCTCCTCCATCTCTCTCTCTTTCTCATTCTCCTTCTCGCTCTCAGTTTCAGTCTCACTCTCTCTGTCTGTCTCTGTCTCTGTCTCTGTCTCTGTCTCTGCCTCTGTCTCTCTCTCTCTCTATATATATATATATATAACACTCTCTCTAACACTCTCTCTCTCTCTCTTTCCCTCCCTCCCTCCCTCCCTCTCTTTCCCTCTCTCTCTCTCTTTCCCTCCCTCTCTCTCTCTCTTTCCCTCCCTCTCTCTCTCTTTCCCTCCCTCTCTCTCTCTTTCCCTCCCTCTCTCTCTCTCCCCCCTCCTCTCTCTCTTTCCCTCCCTCTCTCTCTCTTTCCCTCCCTCCCTCTCTCTCTTTCCCTCTCTCTCTCTCTCTTTCCCTCCCTCCCTCTCTCTCTCTCTCTCCCCCCCCCCCTCTCTCTCTCTCTCTCTCTCTCTCTCTCTCTCTCTCTTCTCTCTCTCTCTCTCTCTCTCTCTTCTCTCTCTCTCTCTCTCTCTCTCTCTCTCTCTCCCCTCTCTCTCTCTCTCTCTCTCTCTCTCTCCCCTCTCTCTCCCTCTCTCTCTCTCTCTCTCTCTCTCTCTCTCTCTCTCTCTCTCTCTCTCTCTCTCTCTCTCTCCCTCTCTCTCTCTCTCTCTCTCTCTCTCTCTCTCTCTCTCTCTCTCTCTCTTCCTCTCACTCTCTCTCTCTCTCTCTCTCTCTCTCTCTCTCTCTCTCTCTCTCTCTCTCTCTTCCCACCCTCTTTCTCTTTCTCCCCTATCTTTCTCCCCCCCCCCTATCTCTCTCCCTTCCCTCCCATCTCTCTCTTTCTCTTCTCTCTCTCTTCTCTCTCTCTCTCTCTCTCTCTCTCTCTCTCTCTCTCTCTCTCTCTCTCTCTCTCTCTCTCTCTCTCTCTCTCTCTCTCCTCTCTCTCTCTTTTTCCCTCCCTTTCTCTCTCTCTTTCCCTCTCTCTCTCTTTCTCTCTCTCTCTCTCTTTCTCTTTCTCTTACTCTTACTCCTACTCTTTCCCTCTTTCCCTCCCTCCCTCTCTCTTTCTGTGTGTGTGTGTGTTGCATGAGATCCTATTTTCGCAGAAGGATAAATAGATGGGTAGCTAAATAGATATAGATACAAAGAGATGTGGATATATATATATGTCCATCTTTTATTCAACATGTCTCTTCCATTTTCACATTATCTTCCCCTCTTCCCGTGTCTCTTGCCTTTTTTTCTCTCTTTCCTTATCTCTCCCCTTTCTTCCCTCCTTCCTAATCTCTCCCTTTTCTTCCCTCTTCCCTTATATCTCCCCTTTCTTCCCTCCTTTCTTATCTCTCCCCTTTCTTCCTTCCTTCCTTATCTCTCCCCCTTCTTCCCTCCTGCTGCTCTCTTCCCTTTCTTCCCTATCTCTCCCCTTTCTTCCCTCCTAGTCCTCTCTCCCTTTTCTTCCCTCCCTCCCTATCTCTCCCCTTTCTTCCCTCCTGCCGCTCTTTCCCCAGCGTCATTGTGGAGCAGTCAAAGGCAGGGCTGTGTGGAGCTGAAGGGTTCATGTGTGTGTGTGTGTGTGTGTGGAGGGAGAGGGGGAGGGGGAGGGGTAATACTGTGGGGAAGACTGGGGAAGACAACGTGTGTGTGTATGAATGCGCCTACGGGTGAGCCTGTGTTTCTGTGTATGTGCATGTGTATGTGTAAATGTGTGCGTGCGTGTGCGTGTGCGTGTACGTGTGCATATGCGTGTCCGTGTGTGTATGCGTGTGTGTGCGTTGGATAATGAAAGAAATCTGCAGAATATATACCTGAAGCCAGATGAAAAAGAAAGTTTGATGGCGTATCAATGCAAATAGTAAAATCGTTATGATAGTAAAAGTAAAAATCAAATAAAGCTGAAACTATAGTAACATCATTTATTATTGTTGTTATTATCCTTATCATTCCTATTACGAATAACATTATCATCATTACTACTTTTATCATTATCATCATGAGCATCACTACAATTAAAATATTTGTCGTTTTATCATTATAATTATTATCATCACTATAGTTACCATTAATATCCTTATAATCATTATTATCGTATTACCTTTTTAATTCATTATCACCATCACCATTATCATTACTATTACTACTACCACTACTACAACTACTACTACTTCTACTACTACTACAACTATTGTGATACTTCTACTACTACTATTACTACTACTACTACCACTACTGCTACTGATGAGGATATGAATATTATCATTATGATGATAACAGTAATAACAATTGTAAGTAAAAAATATAACAGAACAACAATGACGATTAATGAGGTCAATAACATTTAGGGACAGGTACTGGAAAAGAAAAGTGGGAAAAGATGAAGAGAGAAGTGGGCTAAGGAGGGTGGGTGAGCTGGGGAATGGTGGTGGGCTGTGAAAGGAAAGTTGGTTAGGGAAGGGGGTGGGTTAGAGATGATGGGTGAGATAGGGAGTGGTGGTGGGCTATGGAGGGCGGTAGGGCTAGAGAAGGTTGATGGGTAGTGAAAATGAGTGTGCGATAGGGGAGTGGGTAAGGGAGGATGTAAGTGGGCTAGGGAGAGGGAGTAGGAGAGGAGGAGAGGGATGGTGGAGAAGGGGAATGGGACAGAGGAGAAGGAAGAGAAGGAATGAGATAGCGATAAGAAGGGGATATGCGATAGGGAGGGGGAGAAACAGGAGAGAAGGTGAGTGGGAGGGGGGGGTGAGGCTTTATGCTGTAGCTTATCATGGTTATTGGATTCCCAGAAAATTCTTTAACTTCTCCCCTGTAATAAAGCGAAGCGTAGTCGGTATTTCGGGAACTGCAGAGGGAAGTGGAGGGAAGTGGGAGGGGAGAAAGAGGATTGGGTGGGAAGTGGAGGAGAGAGAAACAGAAAACAAAAGCGTTGGGAGGTAAGTGTAAGAAGCAGAGATGTTTGGGGGGGGGGGGGGAAGTG
>BOPN01000067.1:214105-216605 GCA_017312705.2 Penaeus japonicus
GTGCGTGTGAGTGAATAAACGAATGAATTAATGATTTAATTAATTAATGAATTAATGAGTACGTGTTTGTGTGTGCCTACGTGTACCGTGTGCTGTCCTTCATTTTACTTATGTGTGCAGTAAACACACAGAGGGAAAATACACATGCGTAACCATCAATCTCTTCTTAAAGTTGCATGATGAGAAGAGCTTTCCAAAAGCCTAGCCAACCTTCTCCACTTTCATCCCCTTTAAACCCCTCTACCTCCTCCTGTTCCCTACTTGTAGATATTTACACTATTACCCTTAAGGCAACGGAAACAAATTGCATTTTTTCCCGCAACAAGGGACCCGTTACAGCGCTGCACCACCCTCATGTGTTGAGATATATGGCACGCGCCTCTCCTTATTGTTCCCGTATGCTTTCATTTTCTCTTTTTGCCGCTAGGACGCCGATGTACCTGGCAGTTGATGGGTTTTGTTCCTGGAACTGGGTTTGCGCGGACACAACAGCGGTTACGGTTATGTGCATATGTAGGGACACAAAGGCGCAGCAGCTATTAATAAATAATTTCTCTGTCTCTATCTCTATCTGCCGACCTATCTGTTGATGTATTCTTCTATTCATCTATATATCGATTTGTCTATCTGTCTGTCTATCTTTTTGTCTTTCTATGGATCTATCTATACATATCTGCATGCGTGCTCCGCCTAAATAACAGTATCTCTTCACATAAGCATCTAGGTCTATTTATCTATCGGTCTATCTATCTATCTTTATGCGTATATGTATATATGAATAAGTATATGTACAGCTAAATATACATGCATATAAATCTACATACATACATCCATATGTATGTATATATATATATATATATATATATATATATATATATATATATATATATATATACATATATATATATACACATATATATATATATCGCTGTTCCCAAAGCGAAGTGACGTACCTCAGTTTTTTAAATCGAGATATCACCACCATGGGCATCCTTGAGATGATATCTATGAACCCCTCGGGGTGGTGTGCATCTACGACCTTTAGTTTCGGAGATAATGAGGCTGCGACCATCAACTTATCGCAAAAAAATAGAAGGCCATTCACAAGGCACAGAGCAGCATGTAGAATTGAATCTATTAGTTATAGACACTGGGTAGACAATAAGCAGATAATGCAAGAGATGTTTATCTAACACAACTATCTCTAACGTCTTGAAAAAACACATTATTTCACTTCACAACCTAAATAATTATCTGTGAAATAAAGATGTTCTAAAGACGTTGGAATACGACTGAAAAAGACTTGGACTACTTGGATAAAAGATGTAATATTGTTTGTGGAAGGATAGGCTGGACACAATAAGAAACTTGGAGCACATCTCGCTTCTTATTTTGAGTTCTACTGTGGCCAAAGTGAAAGCATAGAGCGCAATTAAAATCGCAAAAGACAGAGCTTGAGATCTCCAAAGATCATCACGCCTTCTTCTCTGTTGTTTCGATTGTCACACACGCCATACACCGCTGGCTTCCTTGACTTTGAACTTATTATCAAATGAATCCTCTCCATCTGAACTTGACTCATAACAGTGGCATCTAAAAGTATTTTTTTCCTTTGAAATGTTAACGATGACTGTTCCATATGGAAACACTAGCAAGCTGTGCTCTTCATATTTTATCAGTTTTCTTTGTTAACTAGTCTTAAAGGAATGCCTAAGTTTGATATCTGTTGATTTTTACAAGAAATTCTTCGGTACATGAATGTTCTTTCATATTACACAATCTTTATTGAATACCGGAGATACTCTTTTGATGTCATTTATGAAAAGACCCAAAGGTAAAAGTGGCTATCAATTTTCCTGGATGCATCAAATAATAAAATCTTTATGTTAATTTTCCTAGTTATAGTTTTATTGTGGCAGTTTTTGTTTATATATATATATATATATATATATATATATATATATATATATATATATATATATATATATATATATATATATATATATATATATATATATATATATATGTATGTATGTATGTATGCATGTATGTATGTATCACATACACGACAGTAGGGGAGCCAAACTCATACGAGTAGCAGACGTGTTCGTCTTTCCAATACAATAAAGCAGGAGGAGAGCGTGAACGAGGTTTCATTCCTTCCAGCTGTAACGATTAGACACGAGGGCAGAGCGGCCATGTAGGCTGAGTGCATGTTATTCACTACACGCGTCTGTAACAAAAGAACTTTGTCTAGTTGTTTTTAAGCATATTCAGGCACGACTAAATGTGTAGGTGAAAGTCTGCAGTGTGGTGTGCGCGTGGTGTGTATGTGTGTGTGTGTGTGTGTGTGTGTGTGTGTGTGTGTGTGTGTGTGTGTGTGTGTGTGTGTGTGTGCGTATGTTGTGTGTGGCGTGTTGTGTTGTGTGTGTTGTGTATTGTGTTGTGTGTGTGTGTGTGTTGTGGTGTATGTGTTGCGTGCGTGCGTGCGTATGTTATG
>BOPN01000067.1:229105-231605 GCA_017312705.2 Penaeus japonicus
TCCCACGAAAGCCATCCTTGGTGCGACCGGGAGTTGAATGGCTTTTCCCACTGCTTGTCACGCCGCATCAGTGTCACGGCGCAAAACTAAATTCTCGGGCTAAGATTTCACCGCTATAAACGGAATCCACTTACTGTCAACTTTTGCCCGCGGACGCTACCATCTCTCGCTTTCAGGTCGTGTAAGAACTTTAGTCTAATTTCATTTGATTCTGTTGATTGATGAACTGGCTGATTGGGTTGGTTGAATAAATATAATTTGCATATTTTATGCTTGGCAATCTTTTTTTTTTTTTTTTTTTGGGGGGGGGGTTCGTTATATGCGTTCCCACGAAACTGTTTTATTTTATAAATCTCTTTCTCCTACTCTTTATCTCTACATACTATTATTTATATATGTCTTTCAATCTAACTCTCGGTCCCTTTCTATACATTTCTTGTCTCTTTCTGCATGCCGCCTTTCCACTTACAATCAAATACAATCTTTACTACCCATACGATTTAAGTCGTAATCACAAGATATATCTATCGTGTTGATCAGACTAAAGTTGCATAGCCTCCACGAGTTCTCAAATCTATTCGTCTTATCTCGATAAAGAAATTAAGTCTCAAACTGGCTGAAATTAAGGCCAGTGTTGCCGGCAGGGTGAGTTCTCTGCCTTGCCAGGAATTCTCCCAAATTATCCTAGCATTGCCAATTCTCCTTGTTAATAGAACTGGCATTCCGGACAGTATTACACACAGCCTGGTAATAGTCAGAAAGATAATGTGGAGGATAATGTCAATAATAATAATAATGGTAACAATTAATATGATGATGGTAATTAATGATAATATAGATGATGATGGTGATGATGATGATGATGATGATGATGATGATGATAAATTTAATACTTATGCTTAAAATGATAATATCAATTGTAATGAATAATAATTACATCAATATTAACATGAACAGCAATAATCATAACAGCAACAACATTACAATAATGATAATAAGAATAACAACAACAGCAACAATAATAATCGCAACAGTATTAGTAATAAAGATAACATTAATAATGATCATTGTATTTAGCAATAAAAAATAAGAATGACAATATTTCTGAAAATTAAAATATAACAATAATGATAATCAAGTAACGATAATAATAACAACAATAATAAGACTTGCTGCCGCTCCAACATCTAACAATAAAGAGTATCTGACTAACGTTTCCCTGACTCTTGGTTGATTTGACATTCATGATGCAACCGTATCTAAAACCCCGGAAGGGCAAGAACTGACGTGGCGGAGTTGCGTTATGTCGTTCAGCTTTTGTGTTCTATATTCGCCAGTTGCACGCATACGCAATGGAGGAGAGAGAGAGAGAGAGAGAGAGAGAGAGAGAGAGAGAGAGAGAGAGAGAGAGAGAGAGAGAGAGGAAGGGAGAAAGGGAGAGAGAAGGGAGGAGGCAAGGGGAAGGGAGAGAGAAGGGAGGAGGCAAGGGGAAGGGAGAGAGAAGGGAGGAGGCAAGGGGAAGGGAGAGAGAAGGGAGGAGGCAAGGGGAAGGGAGAGAGAAGGGAGGAGGCAAGGGGAAGGGAGAGAGAAGGGAGGAGGCAAGGGGAAGGGAGAGAGAAGGGAGGAGGCAAGGGGAAGGGAGAGAGAAGGGAGGAGGCAAGGGGAAGGGAGAGAGAAGGGAGGAGGCAAGGGGAAGGGAGAGAGAAGGGAGGAGGCAAGGGGAAGGGAGAGAGAAGGGAGGAGGCAAGGGGAAGGGAGAGAGAAGGGAGGAGGCAAGGGGAAGGGAGAGAGAAGGGAGGAGGCAAGGGGAAGGGAGAGAGAAGGGAGGAGGCAAGGGGAAGGGAGAGAGAAGGGAGGAGGCAAGGGGAAGGGAGAGAGAAGGGAGGAGGCAAGGGGAAGGGAGAGAGAAGGGAGGAGGCAAGGGGAAGGGAGAGAGAAGGGAGGAGGCAAGGGGAAGGGAGAGAGAAGGGAGGAGGCAAGGGGAAGGGAGAGAGAAGGGAGGAGGCAAGGGGAAGGGAGAGAGAAGGGAGGAGGCAAGGGGAAGGGAGAGAGAAGGGAGGAGGCAAGGGGAAGGGAGAGAGAAGGGAGGAGGCAAGGGGAAGGGAGAGAGAAGGGAGGAGGCAAGGGGAAGGGAGAGAGAAGGGAGGAGGCAAGGGGAAGGGAGAGAGAAGGGAGGAGGCAAGGGGAAGGGAGAGAGAAGGGAGGAGGCAAGGGGAAGGGAGAGAGAAGGGAGGAGGCAAGGGGAAGGGAGAGAGAAGGGAGGAGGCAAGGGGAAGGGAGAGGGTAAGGGAACCTAAAAGGGGACTGAAGGAAAGGGGAGGAGGAAGGATAAGGGAAGGGGATGGGGAGGTAAAAGAGAATGAGCATGGAGAAAGTGGAAGAAATGGGAAGAGGAGAGAGAGGAAGAAAAAAGGTGAAAAGGGAGGATGAGGAAATAGAAGAAAGTGTAAGGAGAAGAGCTTAAGAAGAAAGAGAAGAAAAGTTAAAACAGGAAGGGGAG
>BOPN01000067.1:300049-307549 GCA_017312705.2 Penaeus japonicus
ATCACAAATTCGCTGAAAGTTTCGTAAAAGAAAAACTATATTGATCTGAATAATGAAAAAAATAATAAAAAACAAACAAAAAATCAATGATGCAGCTGTCATCTTGGTTGAAAAGCTACATCTCAAATTGCGTACATGCTTTTTTAAATGCTAATAATGTGTGCCTGTCACTCAATCACACCTTGAATGAGCACTGCTTAATATATTTGTTACTAAATGATCGAAGCACTACCGGCGCAAAAGTCTTTGGCCGGTGTCATAACTAGGTTGTATATAACAGGGTCACAATCTGGGCATGCCAATATCCTTTTATGTAATATAAAAAGTTACTATCGATCATTTATACTAATTTTTTAAAGAAAAAACTCAAAAATAGATAATCAAAATATATTTTAACTTGAAAACTAACCATATATATTCTGAATATATCCAAATATCACTCTAAACTAACTCGGATTCACGCAACATTACGTTTCGTCGACTTCATATTTCATTTAAATATAACCAGTCTTATAACAATAAATAACACACCAGGAAGTAGAATTTATATATCGAAACAAAATATATACACATAAATTAGATATTATATCCCCTTAAACAAGAATATTTTTTATCAAGTCGAAGCTTTGTTTGACTGAGCTGACTTTGTTTACATCGCGGAGAAAACCCGACGAAAGAGTACGAGCTTGTGAAGTTTGAAAATCTAACAGCGTCAATTAAGAGGTAATAAGACGACTTACTTCTTATTCTGATACATAACCAACGTTTCTATAGCAGTTATTGATTGAGAGGAACCAATTGTTGTGATAATTTTCAGATTTTATGGAGAAATTTACAGCTTGGCTTTGTACTAAGTTTGTTTCAAAACTTGAAGCATAGTTATAGCTGTCATTTTTTTCACTTAGGCATATACTTCTAAAAGGGATACAATAACAATTTGTATGACTGTAATACTCTAGGTAACAGTAGCACATATTATGCATCTTGCTCTTCTTTGTTTATAATACTGATGTACCTCTCGTGGTAAACTGTGTTAGCTATTCTTCTACAGTAGGTCTGCACTTCAAATCCATCGATATTGATATTAATGTATTCTTTGTTATGTCTAGTGTGCATATCTATTGGTTTTAGTCAACACTAATAACAGGGATGATACCAGACCCAATTGGTGGAAGGTTATGCAGCATTCAAGAGCAATTCAAGGCAGTTTTGTGGGTAAACTTCCTGAATAACGCTGCGCTACTAAATACCACAAAAGTTTTATTGATGGGTTCCTGTCTACCTCTGCTATTCGTATATAGTGGATATAATGCTTGATTCCACCCCTGGACCCCACAATCGGGTCCTCCTCTTTTAAGGCACTTCGTGCTTCCTCGTGCTTCTTTGGAGTATATTTTGAATGCAAAATCCAATTACCTACCTAAATTTGCCCAATTTTGAAGTTAGCCCAGCCCTGTGTTGACCCCCTATTCAGAGAACTTTGTGCAACATACCTTGTACAAAATACCTCAAAAACCACCATCCTCTCCCTGAAATTCAAACATGGTTGTGTTTGCATATTCATGGCTATTGATAAGCTGTCAAATGGAAACCCTCAATGAATTACCTGCATATGCTATTATGTACCCTCTATAGATTCCCCATTGTTTACAGTATTAATATAGAGTGCCCTCTCTTGAGTGGTCATGTCATCAGTCCTAGTTTCCTATCCTGTGGAATACATGAGATGAAGTCTCTCACCGTCTCAGTTAAGGATAAGCTGGATTTGCGAAGCATATGCTTCGCCGGGCTTATGTGCACTAAGGCGAGCCTGCCTGTGTCAGCATATGCTGAATGCTGACTCGTGAGAGAATGTGCCAACGCGTGTTGACTCAATCCGAGCTTGGTCCCTACCCACTGTGCTGACCAGGCATGGTGGTGATCGCCAGGCGACAATGGAAACTCACGAGCTTAGTTGGGGCTCGATCTGCCGACCTTGGGGACGTGAGGCCGGCACGCTATCCATTGCGCTTTCCTAGCGGCTCAGTTGCTGTCATAATGGGGCAGTGTTAGGGATATTCATGGTTGGGGTATCAGCTTCTAAAGAACTAATTACGTATATATAAGTATCATGAAGTGCCCTGAATAGGGGGGGGTCCAGAGTGGGGGTAGCCCAATATTGACTAAGGCTAACTTCAAAACAGGCAAAGTGAAGTAGGTAATTGGGTTAAGATTTTGCATTTGAAATATGCCCCGAAGTAGCACAAGGTAGCACCAAGTGCCTTAACCCATAGGTCGCGCTATTAACCCCTTCACTATGAGAACGCGTATACTGCGTCCTCGCAGCGCTTGCGACAAACCCGAGGATGCACATACTGCGTCATGGCTGAGTTCTGTTGGAATAAATTTTTCTTTCTGCTGGATACTGTACGAGATCTTTCAGAATAGAGGTTGTATATGATACGATGGATTACTTGACTTTCATTATTATTACATAAGAGTGGGAATGGCTTATACCAGGGGAGGTACCGATGTGCCCTGCTAGCAATCAGTTTATTATTGGTTTATGGAACATTATGTAAAATATAAAACTTATTATGATTAGTTTACCATACTACTTCAACCGTTTTCTTTTGTCATCTGAGTGAGGCCTCCCACCAAGGTCACTCTTTCCATCTTCCTCCCAACCCATGTAAATAACTTGTCACATGCACATGGGGGAAGAGGTTAACTATGCATATTTTGATATATAACACATGATGGTTAAGTTGAGGTTTTGGCTTAAAACTTGTAGGGGTTTTGGCTTAAAACTTGTCATATTCAATAGCGACGTTTAAAATTTGGCGTGCGCCGGCAGCCTGGATGAGGTGTGGGGAGCGTCTTCTACTGCCCGTAGTGAAGGGGTTAAATAAATGTTTGTGCAGTAAGATGGCTGGTGTACATGTCTGGCACGGTGCCATCCGCATCTATGACCAACTCTGCCTTTGCAGCAAATCATACCATCCGCTGCCAATGGGTTAATCCATCGTAAAATTTACCGTTTTGTTTAGAAACCAGAGTCGTTTTTTCTGTTAAATTTTTTACAGTGACAATGATTCTCTCACAGACAATATATATATTACTGCTTTGGTACATCTCCAGTTTCTCAGACCCATTAAATCTTGCAATTTATATTTTTGCTTGCAATTTTTCATGACATGTTCCTGACCCCCATGGTCATATTACCTTCTAACCATGTAACCCACTTACCCCCATAGGCAGGGGGCTCCTCCCCTGTACCCCTGTTATCTCTATATAATGCATTTTAACCATATAACCCACCTATTCCCCCTAGACCCCCAGGGAAGCAGACCGTGAGTGAATAATGGATATTGCCTTGCTGTTAATGTTTGTTTCAATATATAACTTGCTGCAGAGAACCACATACTTTTATATATAGAAAAAGTGATATTGTACCTTTCTTCAGTTCCAGTGAATTCATCTAGCTTGCGTCCATCAAAAATGCATAATTTCAACACGTGGGGCAGTTGATAGGCAATGATATGACACTGAGTCGGATACTATTGTCTCTTTTTCCATTTTTGCCAGAATATTGATAGAAGAATGCTTCATAATTGACATAATAATCAAAACATATCCACAGTGTATTTAGATGAATAAAAAAAAAAAAATCATGAAAAGTCATCATGAATGTTTAATTACTTTAAGTAAATGCACAGAATATATAGCTGTGAAGGGAAGGACGCTTTTAACTAGAATTATTGGTTATTACAATTGAATAGTACCACAAACTAGTTGACATAGAACAGAAATGAGTTATGCAGTCAGTGTAAGCTTGACATTGTACTGTTAACATTATGAGCGACTTTAAAAACATGTTTTGCTGGGGCGTCAATCCTTCTTTATGAACAAAGAAAATTGTCATATAATTTCTATTATTAACTACATTTACTATTTTCCTTGTATCTTATAGCTGTGTGAAACTGGATCTATACCACTGCTTTATTCAGCTATGATTAGCAAATCCTTTTGAGAGGGAGAAGCTACAAATCACAGAAAATGTGGGATATATCTGTACTGTGAAATAAAAATGCAGTTGTTGTCTACAGAATACAAACTTAATCCAGACCTAAGTTAACTTTACCTAGTTTTTAGGTTAGTCTTGCTCCATCTTATCTGTCAGATGTGATGGAGATTTTGCATTTCAGGCGGGCGGTTGTAGCTACCCTTTCAACTAGTGGGATTGTAGGGGTGCAGTCCCTAAACAATTAAGCATACATAATTTCAATATTTTTTTGTTTGTTTTTATTAGTTACAGTAAAAATAGTGGATGGAATCAATAAGTTGATGAAATCAAAGACTTCTCATTGATGACATTTCTTACACAATTTATGAATAAAGAAATTGTTATATAGAAATGTACTACTTGCAGTAGCACATTCAACCTTCATCCTGCTTTGATAAACAAATGACTCAGCCATCTATGGGGAAATTTTTTTTTAGGATGTTCAGTTTGTATATAGATGACGAGCAATGAGGACAACCCTTAGATCAACAGGGTAATTACAGTATTATCTTGTTTCTTATTGTTCTTGAATCTGCAAGTTTAATACTGCAAACTAGTCTCAAGTCAGTTGTTGTATCAAGAAGACAACGCTAAATTGCCACCACATCTGACTGATAAGATGGAGCTACACAGGTCACAGTTTCATTACTACCATTCAACATTTGCCCTGGAGGCACAGATCATTAACATATTTGTATCACACTTATTTACTGGTTGTGTTGAGAAATATTGCTATATTTGTTTAAGAGGTCATCAATACCCATTCCAGTGGGTTATTTTCTGATAATGCCTGGCAATTTTCCCTGAGATCCTTCCTGTGCTCCCCAATCAGTCTTGTATTGGTGCAGACTAAAACCATTAAATATATACTATACATCACAATGAATCCATCAATACCAATTTTGGTGGAATATGTATATAATACTTTTGTAATCACAAACAGTACTGCATTATGCAATGCTTTAGAATCTATGCCTAGTCCAGTGGCACAATCCAACAAATCTTCACTATATTTATTGTCAAACTGAAAAGCATATAGGCTGTTAAACTGAATATAGCCAGATTTATGACAATCTTTGCAAGCAACATAAAGTATTGATTGACATATTGCCTTGATTTTGTTCTAGTTTCCAGAAAATTTCATGAATTTTCTATGAAATATAGTATTTTTCTAAAGTCATTGCATTTTTCATGACTTATACCATTTTCCTTAACCGAAAGCTGACAGGCCTGGCAAGAACTGGTAACCCCCAACTCCAAGACTCTGAGTCCAGAGTTCATACTCTTTACTTATGTATAATCTTGTACTTTGTGGAATATTAACACAATATCATGAGTTTAAGTCAGACATATATGTAAAATATATGAAAGCTTCTTCTTTGACAAATACAACTTCTACCCTAGTTGTAAGTTCATAATCTTTCTATAGCATACACTTTTGCTCAAAAACATCATTGCCAAGGTATTATGAAGCAAAATGATATATATATATATATATATATATATATATATATATATATATAATATATATATATATATATATATATATGTATATGTATATATACACACATGTACAAGAAAAATAAATTTATGTGAAAAAAAGAATGAATACAAAACAAACATAATAAAAATAAAACACAAGCATACATATATATAAAAAAGATGAACATAATAAAAAAAAAAGATACAGGAAAAGAAGGGTAGAGTGAGAGACAAAGTCAGGCTGCAGAGTGCCAAGCCTCAAAGCAACCATAGGTGCACAGACCAACAAGGCAATCTTTATAAAGCTTGAAATATTCATGTATTTTTAGCTTGTTTAGTATGATAAGTGAAGCCATATTACTTGTTTCTTATCATCAGCATGCCATTAATCCATTGTGGATGGAGGATAGATTTGCTTGCCTAATCTCCAGTATTTTATTTCATAGTGAGGCAGCTTCATGCAACATACTTAGACTTTTCCCACTCTCTTTCAGTCACTCGTGGTAAAACTAGAGCCATTTTTGTTTTAATTTTTGTTTTGTTTTGTTTAGAGAATTAGGCTCTATCAATACTGTGGTGGACAAAAATTATAGTATAGGATCCATATCAGCTCATTATTTTCTTTAAACTCTGTGTGATAGAAGTATTGCTATTTTATGGGAGGACAAAAACCAACATATTACAATGCCGGGGCTCTCGAACGCTTAGGCCTAAATTAATTAAATGACTGGCACCATATGGTGCCACTCGGCAACCGGGCCCTTGAATGAGCGGTACCGTAGTGTACCACCCGTCCAGAGAGGGTAAATATTATGGTAATTATATTAATTATGACTGTGATTCATCAACATTCACTCCTTACTCATAGCACATTAAAAATTCTCGAATATCATGTATGTCACAACGCCCATCATCAGGCCAAAGCTCCAGCATCATATATGTCTGCAGTGGGTTAATTGAAATTTCGTTTGTAATGTTTTATCATAGAACAGTGTAGTCATTATCGCATGTATATGCTATGCTTTTCAACCTGATTCAAAATGATTTAATTTTTGTGCTACATCTTTCAGACACAGCCATGTCATCAGCAGAGAAGAACACCTCGGAGAAGAAGTCTTCTGAAAAGAAGGCAACAGAAAAGAAAACCACGGAGAAGAAGCCTGACGACAGCAACATCCCAAGTGTGATCACAGATGGCGGCCGGGTTGTCAAGATGGAAGTGGACTACTCCACAACCTGTGATGAGAAGATCCCTGCTGCCCACCAGTTGGCCAAAGATGGCCGAGTGCAGGAGGCAGTAGAGAGTCTCATGGTCTTGGAGAAGCAGACAAGAACGGTTAGTTTAGGATAGATGTGTCTCTTAACTAGGATTGTTGAGAAAAATTGAAGATTGTAGTCAACCCATTTGCACTGGATGATGTGCTGACACGTTTCGTGATTTTTGCGTCAGACACCGGTGACGAGATATCTGGGCATGGCCGGCACTCAGGGTGAGCAAGCGGGCAACCCAGGCTCGCGGCTTGTGCGTCCGAGAATCTCGAGGTGTTAGGCTTATGCGTTCAAAAACCCCTTCATTACAACCATTCAAAGCCGGAATCGCCTCGGCAAGAATGGCTTAAAATAATGTTCTTGGATTTTTTAACGTGCTTTGTGATAGTTGATTAGGTGCTAAATAAAAAATAAGTCAATATGATGTAATTATAAGCACAAGTCAAATTATAATGGATTATGTATATATATATATATATATATATATATATATATATATATATATATATATATATATATATATATGTATGTATATATATATATGTATATATATATATATATATGTATGTATATATATATATGTATGTATATATATATATATATGTATGTATATATATATATGTATATATATATATATGTATGTATATATATATATGTATGTATATATATATATGTATGTATATATATATGTATGTATATATATA
>BOPN01000067.1:332549-337549 GCA_017312705.2 Penaeus japonicus
TTGTTAGGCTGGGCCAAACTTTCAGTGTTCTTCAGCAACAGAATTCTGAGCATCTCTTATGGCCTTAGCACTTACTAAGGAGAATGCAACTGTTGTGACTGAGTTGGTTGCTTTGAGAGTTAGTATGACGATTAATATCTGGCTTAAAAAGTAACAAAAAAGAGGGAAATTTTAATTCTGTAAATCAACTAGAAAGGTAAAAGAACAGGGAATATATGACAAATTACCAAAGTTACCAAATATCTTTTGTAGAACATCTAAAATTTAAGAGATGAACTCACTGGAGATAAATAGCTACTCCTCCTGAACTTAGATGCTCCTCAAGCTTCCCCGAAAGAAGTCACATGTCACAGATTTAAGAGAAATATTCAACTGCCCTTTCTTGTACCACCATTAGCTGATGTTACTTTAAATATCACACATTAGTCAACAATCTAATGGATGAAGGAATTCTTCACTGATCTGTATAGTAACTAGAACAAGATGGAGGAAACTTTTATCAGTAAAAGGTAATATGCTTGTTAATAAGTTACTGAAAATGATATTACAATGTAGCAGAGGCAAAACTTTAACAATTATTTTGTGTGAAATATCTAACATTTTAAAATAATTATCCCTTACATGCTTATCTAACAAAGTAAAGAGCATGTGTTTAACAAATTTATGACTAAATATCTTTTATTTTCACTTAAAAACAATGTGCAATATCTATTTTGGCAGAGCATCCATGTCAAATCAACAAGTGGCTTGAGTTTTTACTCAAACCATGCCATCATATATACTCTTATCAAGAGTATAATAATCAAATATTCAGTAGAATCAAGTGACAGGTAACTGAAAAATAAAATGCACTTGTCATGGAAACTCTTGCCACATCTGCCAGTAGCACGACTGATGATAGGCTGTGGAGAGGATGCTCAGTTTTTGCAGAAGATTAAACTCTACAGCTTTGGTACTTGAGGCACTTTGACTACGTGAATCACTACAGTGGCAAGTGAGAGGAAAACGAAAGGAAGATTTTCACATTGCTTTCTTGGTCCTACGGGTTGAATGTTTAGATTTCTGCAGACAAGAAAAGATGTTGGTTTTGCACTGGCTAGTCACTAGAACACTCACTCACACATAAACATGATTTCAACGAGATAACCTACAAGAAGCACTTTCACAATTAGACCTATGGGGATTTAGCACAACTTCTCGAGTGCTTGCTTGATTGCTGTTTCTGGTGTGGCTGCAAGTTGTGAGCATTGATCTATAGCTAGAAAGCAATGTCAAAATTAGCACTACAGTCCTAGGGCCCCTAGTTGAGCTTATGGTTCTACATGTGGACATTAATTATTGCATATTTTTACTATCCTCACTGACGAGCGAAAATAAACTCTGAATTGGCATGACTATGATATGATGATTATGGATCACTGAGAGTGTGTGTGAAATGATGGGAAATGATTGTATCGCATGCACCACTAAACAGGTCTTCACAACTTTACAGAAAAAGTGCTCTTATCAGTATATGCTAGCATTCCCAGATATAATAGTACTTTAGTATTATGCATTTATATTTACAGTAGAAATTTTTATATGTACAACAGTTGGCATTAGAAATACAAAGAATAAGGTTTAGGGAAACAGAAAGGATTTTGAAAATATCTTTGTAACATCAAAAACTATATTTCACTGGATTATATAGGCAGGAATTAACTAACACAGCCAGCCCTTCTTCTGTGTACAATAATAACTTTGTACAAGTTGCTATAAACAAGTAGTGGTGTCAGCGGTTAGATGGTGAGATGAACTGTTGCATCAATCACAGTTGGAGACAACAACATCCCCATGACAAGAAGAAGCTTACTCCAGCGTCCAGACGTCTACTGTTCCTGACCTTCCTAATGATCGTACCAAGGCATATGTTTATCTGCATCTGACACTATACATGAGCTCTATACAGTTAACATGAGCATTATATAATAGGTATCAGCTCCGTACAGCATACAGAAGTGGTATTCAGCATACACAAGCTATATATTGCACACATAAACAATGGTCAACATACACGAGTACTGTACAGCATGCATGGATAGTTAAACAGCATACATTAGCTATGTACATCACATATAAACATTGTACAGTATGCATGAATGCTATACAGTATGCATGGAAATCTACAGCATATATGAGTGCATTACAACATGTATATGTGAATGTATCAGTGCTTTTCATAAGCTCTATACAGTACCCATGAATATTGTATGGCTTACATGATTGCACCATAGCATATGTAATTGTTGATTTTTTATCAGAGTAAATAAAAAACCACTGCATACATGAAATCTGTACAGCAAGCTCAAGTGCCATACAGAATAAATTAGTTATATGATGAATATATGAGCTTTACACACTATAAATCAGCTCTGTAAGAGAAGGGTTATTTGGTGGTTATATAAAGTGAAGCTGTGGATATCTATAAGTTGTATACAAAGTTAAGGCTGTTTCAATTTTGAACCTTAGCTTGATGAGAATGTTTGATCAATTTTACTAGAAAATATATTTTATTTTGGGAAATCATTACTTCATCTGAAGAATACAGAAATTGACTTTGTCTATAAACATTTTCGGCATCCATATATGTGTCGGTGTAAGTCCTGCATATACTTATATATATACACATTTATATATATATATATATATATATAGATACATAATGAATATGTGTGTGTATGTGTGTGTGTGTGCGTGTATGTGTGCGTATATATATATATATATATATATATATATATATATATATATATATATATATATATATATATATATATATATATATATATATATATATATATATATATATATATACAAATTTATATATATATATATATATATATATATATATATATATATATATATATATATATATATATATATATATATATATATATATATATATATATATATATATATATATATATATATATATATATATATATATATATATATATGCATATATATATATATATATATATATATATATATATATATATATATATATATATATATATATATATATATATATATACATATGTATATATACATACATACATACATACATACACACACACACACACACACACACACATATATATATATATATATACATACATATATATATATATATATATATATATATATATATATATATGTATATATATATGTATATATATACATATATATATGTATATATGTATGTGTGTGTGTGTGTGTGTGTGTGTGTGTGTGTGTGTGTGTGTGTGTGTGTGTGTGTGTGTGTGTGTGTGTGTGTGTGTGTGTGTGTGTGTGTGTGTGTGTGTGTGCGTGCGCACACGTGCGAGTGAGCGCCTTACTGAAGTATCGGAAGTAACACAACCACACAGCCAGAGTTCCTGTACTCACTCTAGTCGGCACATGGTAGCACTGCCGGTGATTTTACGTACGCGTTTGTGTGCGTGTGTGAGAATTCTCCTAAGGCTTGGATAAGACCTGATCATATCATAGAAGGCTTCTTTTACCGGTTTACCTGTTTGTTTTACCTGTTTGTTTTACTGCCTCAGTTTCCACCATGTCTAGGAAGATATTGAGTGAAAAAAGGTTGAATCAAGTACACTCATATACGAACACATACACAAACACAAACGCAAACACACACACACACACACACACACACACACACACACACACACACACACACACACACACACACACACACACACACACACACACACACATATATGTAAGTATGTGTATATATATATGTATATATGTGAGTGTGTTTATGTGTGTTTGTGTGTGTGTGTGTGTGTGTGTGTGTGTGTGTGTGTGTGTGTGTGTGTGTGTGTGTGTGTGTGTGTGTGTGTGTGTGTGTGTGTGTGTGTGTTCATGCGTGTATAGGTAGTGTGTATCCATAAAAGGTTAAAATGCCGACAGAAATGTAAAGATTTCTTTTCTCATATTACTTACAGCATGGATGGCTTTATAACAGTGTACATAAAAGCTCAATATATCATACATAAAATAAATTATGTGTGCATTATTAGCTTTATACAGTATACATGAGCTTTATACAGCATACATGGGCACCACACAGCAATGCTGCTGGGACCTTACACCTAGGTTTGATAGCACACCTTTTCATATAAAAATCTTTGTTTACAATAAATACTCCTTTCATTATAATGTCCAAAGTCATTCAAACAGTTAAAAAATTTCTCGATAATGTAATACTCCTTACAAAAACATTAACATAGTAACACATGTATCACACTTGAGTTTCAGAATATGACCCTATGCAGATATGTTGTACCCATGTGATGCCTTTACTGCACTGAGCAAGAATGCACTTTCATTACTTTATATTATTGCTCTCCTGCTTTACAAAAAGCTTGTCAGGAACAAAGACTGAACCACCATTCATATGCCAGATCTCCTTGGACTTTGGCACCTTCTCATAATAACAGATAATCATTTGAAGCAATAACAACACAACAGTAGTACCGTTTACTGTTAATTCACGTGTGGCAGAAGCTTTTGTGGCTGTTTGTTTTTTTTATTTATTTTTTTTATAACCAATGTGCGTGTCCTCATTATGCACTGAGGTTTATACCAACAATCTACTCATCAGCTTAGGTCCTCATTGTTTTGAGCACCCTAATAAATACACTAACAACTTTTGTTTTATACCTACATTGTCACTAGAAGTACAGATCACAAGGATTGTTCACTATGTGCCTGGAAGTTTGTTTTTGCTATATGATGTTGGTGCAGGTCACTCGGTCTCTCTCCGTGTTTCATGATAGTACAAAATAGATCAGCTGTGGCGCCCAGGAGCATCAGCGCATGGGCGGGGGCCACCTGCTATTGGAACGAGGTGTCTTTATGAAAAGTGTCAGATTTGTGAAAGGAAGGGCGGTTGCGATTCAAGGGTGAGGGCTGGTCAAGCGAAAGGGCAAAGTTATTCTCACTCTTCGGTCTGG
>BOPN01000067.1:347549-352549 GCA_017312705.2 Penaeus japonicus
CCGGTGCTCGAAGTACTCCGTTATCCGCGTCCGCAGTTCCCGGGGCAGCTTGCGGTAGGCCATGTACTCTTCCACCTGCTTGAGCTGTAATCCAAACGCACGTAAATGTACACTGTCAGAGGGAGGAAAGGGAGGGGGGGCCTGGTCGCTAGCATACTCCTTGTGCTTTCATTTCGACACTGCTCTTGCTCTCTCTCTCTCTCTCTCTCTCTCTCTCTCTCTCTCTCTCTCTCAATCTCTCTCTCTCTCTCTCTCTCTCTCTCTCTTACACACTCACTCTCTCTCTCTCTCTCTCTCTCTCTCTCTCTCTCTCTCAATCTCTCTCCCTCTTTCTCCCTTTCAGCCTCGGAAGCGAATATCCACCTAAAATAGCAAAAAGACAAGACTCAACACACGTTCGCCAGGTAAACACTTTGACATGGAGACATGACATGACACAAACCATCCATTAATTAGGTAGCGGTGGGGTTAGTTAGGCCTACAATGATGCAATGATAATAATAATATTGGCAATACTGTTAATAGTAATAATAATAATAATAATAATCCTAATAACAATAATGATGATGATGATAATGAAAAGCAATAATGATAATAAAATAATAATGATGATGATTATTATAAAAATCTTTATGATAATGATATTCATACAACAACTACTACTGCTACCTGTACTAATGATGACGATGAGGGTGATAATAACAATAATAATAATGATAATAATGATAACAATATAGACTGTAATGATAAAAATAATGACAATAATAACAATCACTATCATCATTATCATTACTGATATCATAAGAACAATAATGATAATCAATGATAACAATAATCAAAACAAAATAAAACTGAGGATAATGATATTGATAATAGTTCAAAAAATAAGAATCGTAATAATGATAACAATGATGATGATAATGATAATAATAATTATGATAATAATAATAGTAATGATAATAATGATAACGATAATAATAATGATGGTAACATTAATGAAAATGATAATGATGATAAGGATAATAGTAATGATAATAATGATAATAGTAGTAGTAGTGTTAAATGATGATGATGATGATTATATATCATCATAATGATTATAATGATAATAATAATAATAATAATAATAATAATGATAATAATAATAATGATATTGATAATGATAATGATAATGATAATAATAATGATAATAATGAAAATAATAATAACGATAATGATGATAATAATAATGATAATAATAATAACAATACTACTACTACTACCACTAATAGTAGTAGTAGCAATACTAAAATTATAATTAATAATATTAATAATGATGATAATAATAATGATAATGATAACAATGGTGATAATGATAATAATGATGATAATAATCATAATAACAACAATTATAATAATAATGATACTAATAATGATAACATAACATAATGATAATGATAATAATAACGATGATAATGATAATGACAATGATAATGATAATAATAATAGTAATGATAATTATAGTAAAACAATGATAATAATAATAACAATAACGATAATGATAACAGTAATGATAACGATAATAAATAAGAATAGTTACAAACGCAGTATAATGATGATGATGATAATAATAATATCGATCATAACGTAAGATGATAATTATAGGCTAATAAAGATAACAATGATAATTATGACAACTGACAAGAATATCAAGCAATTCCGATGGTCATGAGGGTGAAAATTGTGAGTAGGAAAATAAAATAATAATGATATGAATGATAAAAACATAAATAATGCTAATAATAGCATTTGCATAACAGTTATAGAAAAAGAAAAAAAACATGGCATTAGAATTAAAGGAAATAACAAATGTTAAATTAACCTCTTGGCCATTTTGACACATTTTGTAAACAGAACCACGCCTAAACACTGACGAAAAGAACAGATAATAAAAAGTTCGAAATAATAACTGACAGACAAGGCACACACGCAGGAAGACCCTAGTTTAAGGAGACCTGGAAGAGAGAGACTGAAATAAAGCACATTTGGTCAAAATATCCTCGATGGTCAGCCCGGCCATCTTGGATAATGATAAACACGAAACATCGGTAAGTTTTGCATTCGAGGTTGACTTCGTGAGAGACAAGAGTGACATATGTAAGATCTTTATGCTTTATGTTATTCTTCTTCTTCTTTTTTTACATTTTATTTGTCATCTTTATCATCATATTCAATAACATCTACTTAGGGCCAATATTCTTAAGCTGCCTTCTCAGGAAGTACCTCAAGAGCAAATATCCCTGTTTTTTAGGGAAGAGTTTATTATAACTATAACTATAACTGATACATCTAACAGCTCTTGAAACACCTAAGTTGGGCGGTTCTCTTGGTAAAGGAAAACACTCTTTTTCTTTTAAATGCATCTGTTTCTATTTCCGTGCAGATAAAATACAAAGAGGCTAGTCTAAGCTGTGGTAAAATCACTCTTTGGTTAGTATCACATTACTGATCTATGATGATAATTCTACAAGAAGGAAGAAAGGCTCTCGAGGTAGAGTATCGGTATAGTGTGTGGTGCAGCTACACGGTGATCTCTATAACCTTTACTGTAGCATCATGAACACCATCCCACGCCACTAAACGGTTCGACCCTTCGCGCCGCTACCCGGCTCTTGGGGTCGCTCCCTCCACACCTAAATAAAAGCACTAAAGGAAACTTCTAGATATCTCCACTTGCTAGCCCATTGTTCTACTACTTGACTACTATTAAGTTTAGTCTACCCATCGTCATGCAACCTTTAGTTTACGACACCGAGTAGGAGGATCACAAGCTAAAGCCAGGTTAGGGTAGCACGATGCAGAAAATGACCCCATATCCAGGATGTTGAAAGATATCTGACACGTCAAAGCTCTTGCGACACTTGATTACGAAAGAGAGATTTCATCACAGCAAAGTTGAGTCACACTGTTAAGTACAATAACCATGAAATGCGTAGAGGTAATATTTGCTCCCCCATTCTTTAGAGTGATTAGAATCCTGCTCATTCATTATCATTCATTATCATCTAACATCTTTGTAAAAAAAAAAAAAAAAAAAAAAAGACACGTGACACACATCTGAGGAACATGGAGATAACATGATAAACAGCTGGCTAGGTGACTGGTGTTGGTCCACCCTGGCTGAGCTAAGGGATAAGGGTGGAGGGGCCTCAGCACAGGTAGTGGGTTGCTGAAACAAACCTAAGGGATTGTCTAGGACAGCTCTACACGGGATAAAACTAGAAACTGGTGCTGTAGCTGACGGGTGAAGTCTACAGCAGGTTGTTGTTGTTGTTGTTGTTACCCCTGCACAGGTCTGCTCCCCAACCCGCGGCCCCGCTCACCCCACTTCAATATTCCTCTTCACAAAAGGTAGAGCTAAGAAGACTCTTATGTACAAAAGCTACAGTAATAAATGAAGTTCAAGCACGGCTGAGTTTTGAGAGGAGTGAAAAGGAATGAAACACGTGAGAGAGTCTCGCCAATCTGCCTTTTATGAATAAATCCAACACATAGATTTTAGTGGCTCACTCACAGGCCGGGTGCCACCTGACCTCCCTGAAGCTGGTCACCACATCTGCAGCCTGGGACTCTCCTGCTGTCTTTCTGTCTTCGGGTCCAGAGTCTCTACTGGGAAGCAGCACACGCGAGGTTGTCCACGAGGGGGCAGTATCAGAGAGTGTGTAAGCTATGACAGTAGTGGCTGGAGGCGGCGGGGAGGGAGGAGCCGAGTGGACGACAAAGCTCCCGGCATCTCGACTGAAAAGAGTCGAGATCTCCAAAAATTTCCTTTGTGGCTTGAGCCAACCCTAAGAACATCATCCAATCATGGCACGGTCGCGTCTGGTGGGGTTCACATGAGGTTCTATGATATGTGGAGGACGTCGGGAGGTTGAAAACAAATGAATAAACAAAACCAAAAAATGAAGTTCTTAATGTGTACACTACGGTGATGACCTGCCGAAGTGTCTAGGATTATGTAAACACATGCAAGCATTCTGCATTAAGTATCAATCTATCCTAATCATTTGAAGGGTAGAAAGGTACACACAAAATTAAATCATGTGTTTACTATAAACCGAATAACAATCCAACAGCCTCTTAGTCATAAAAAAGAACGTACTACTGCAGGGAAATCATAAAACAAATAAAATCAAGAGAAACGATAGTACTAAGTTAAACTCGATGGATTAGTAGTGCCATAACAAAATGATGGAGGATTGGGTTTCAAAATAAGGCTGACTTGATCTCACAAAAGGAGGTGAGTAGCCGAATCTGCTACCGTCTGGCCTTCCCTGGGCAAACTTCCACTAGGAAACTAACACGTCCGCGTCAGTGGCAGAGGTTGACACATGAGATCCAATTCGTTGTGACAAGATCCAAACCCGCAATCGTCTCGAAGAGGGCGGTGCATGCGTTTCTTTATTGATTGTGGAATCGTAATTCATCATGTCATGTGCTTTACACAAAAAGCCGTGGCTACATATTGTTCATTCATTACAGATGGCACTTTGTGAAAGGCTAAGCTTCTGCTATCAGCAAACATTGTAACGTATTACTCCCAGCATCATAACACGAATTGAAAAGGGACAAATGTTATGGAGTTAGCGGCTACATGTTCTTTTGAAGAACACATATAACCCGAGGAAGGTTATACGTATTCCTACAAAGCCATTAGCTTATGAGTTAAAAGTGCAACGAACACTGTTAGGCTAAACAAGTACCTGCTTCACTCGGTACCATACTCATGCCCTGACGCATACAAGAGCTGCTTTGCAACACGAAATAGCAATGCAACTTCTCTCTTTCTCTTTTTGAAAATCTATTCCGGAGGTGCAAGTCTGACGCTGATTTTGTACGTGATCTACTGCCACTGATGTTCAGACGTATTCTCATGCACCCATAAGCCAAAATTGTAATATCTTAGTGGAAAATCCAAAGCATTCTGCTATGTCAAGCAGTTGATGTGTAAAATGAGGAGA
>BOPN01000067.1:375049-377549 GCA_017312705.2 Penaeus japonicus
AAAAGAGAATAAAGAGGGGTAACACTGACGCTGCTTACATAGACCTCCTCCCACTGCGACACGTATCGGACCAGTCGGGAAAGACGTAGGAGGCGGACTAAGGAGAGAAGCTTCGCCAGCCGGAGGATCCTGAGGGCGCGACCAGCGTGTAGGATCTGGAAACTTTCGCTGAAATCCTGCCGGAGATGAGACAAAGGTACGATGGACGGTTAAACACACAGAAAAAAAACAGGGGGAAAGGATTTTTTTTTTTTTCAAATGATTTTATTCCATTAACAAATATTATCCCCCCTTTCATTTCTGAATACGAACCTACACGGGATTCATAAAAGAAAAGGACTAAAAGAATGAAAGAAAATCAAGGGGTTTTATCTCCAATCAAGACCTACAAATCTAGTTTAATTTTCTTTTTCTTTTTTACTCTCTTTGCTGTTAGTTACGCCACCGCCTGCCGGAAGTCTCCACGCGAGGCGTCGCAACACCGGTGGGACATCCTTTGGGGTCCTTTGGGGAGGCTCTTGTGGCAAGGAGGAGAACAATAGGAGGAAGAAAGATAGACGGTTAAAAATGCAATGAAGAGAGAAAGATGTAAGTAGAAAGAGAGGAGAGAGAGAGGAGAGAGAGAGGAGAGAGAGAGAGAGAGAGAGAGAGAGAGAGAGAGAGAGAGAGAGAGAGAGAGAGAGAGAGAGAGAGAGAGAGAGAGAGAGAGAGAGAGAGAGAGAGAGAGAGAGAGAGAGAGAGAGAGAGAGAGAGAGAAAGAGAGCGACAGAGAGATAGATAGATAGATGGATAGATAGATAGAAAGATAGATAGATAGATAAATAGTGGAAGAGAAAGAGAGAAAGAAAGATAAATATAGAGAGAAAGATGAATAGAGAAAGAGAAAGAGAGAGAAATAAATAGATAAATAGAGAAATAGAGATGGAAAGAGAGAAAGAGAGGTGGGGGAGGGGGGGATTTCAATGGACTTCAGAAAGTGATCAGTCACCTACATGCTGTCAGGTTTCTTATTACGAAAATTCAGTCACGTTAACAGTTTCAGTGCCTTAGACTGAATAAGCCATTATGATTTCGTTGAACGTGCGAGTGCATTAGGGGGGGGGGGGGCAGGCCAGGATGTGTGTGTTTGGGAGGGGAGAGGGGGTGACGCATGGCAAACTTACTGGAGGAATTTGATTAAGTTGTAAATCCTGTTTTTAGAATATAATTTGTCATATAAACTGTATTAAGAAACTACTGCTACTTAAACGCCGCTATAGAAATGCCAACTTTGGAAAAATTGACATTTCAATAGTGAAATACTCGACGAAATTAGCAATCATAAAATAATCTGTGATTAACCAAAAATCGTTAGATCAGGTGACTCTGCACTAATGCCCAATGGTCATTAGCATAACACCATGAGGAAACATGCGCTCCTCGCGTGTCAGCTGTCCGCTCCAACATTCGTGAACACTAATCATTCTTTCTCTTTCTCATGCATGTCACATTTCTACCCAAGCAACTTTGGTAGGGATGTGACTTTGCTAGAAATCAGTGCATGACACACAACACTCCGAGCTACTTCTAGCAGACATACGCCTGAATGCATGTATCATTTCTTTAAGCAGAACAGTGGAGTCAAACAGTAGAACAACAGTATAAACAAAAAGGATAAATGAAAATAAATGCAATCAAATCAACCGTTCAAAAAGAAAAGGTTTTGGTGCCCATCCTATACCAGAGGCCTACTGCATCACCGTAGGCTTAATACTGATTTATCTTGTGTTTCTAAGCGATCATCAACTACGTTAAATCTCACTAGTATTTTGTGTTAGGATCTTAAGATAATACAATATCAACGAGAGCTTACCTCATGTAACTACAGACCCCTAGCATCCCCGTCTCGAAATATTGCCCTTATCCTAGTTAAACCCCATGCGGCAATTGAAGCTCAGATGTTTTGATGCAGTCGACTATAACCCTTGCTAGGAGATTATGAAACTTGATTTCAGTTGGTACGATGAGCAAATTCTGGACACCTTACGGGCATTACAGGTTAAAATGCAAGTTTAAGTCGATCTACACAACGTATAGAACAGTTTATACATATGCATGACTGCACACACACACACACACACACACACACACACACACACACACACACACACACACACACACATGCACACACAACACACACACACACACATATACACATATATGTTTATGATGTGCGTAGCTATGCATACGTATAAACTATCATTCCCGCCTCCATTAATGCTAAAACTCCCTCAGTTCAAAATCTGAATCTCTGCATTCCAGAAAAAATTCCCCAAACCCTAAAACAGGTGACGGACTTGGTATAAATCAAGAAATGAAATGGAAAACCAAGAAAATGTTACATAGAATGTTACTCATTCTCATGCTCTGTTATCACACTAATTCATGAGCCGCTAGAACGTAAACATTGTCATCTAACAAATGCTCCCATGATATTTACAGTTAGAAAGATGCATGCTTT
>BOPN01000067.1:402549-405049 GCA_017312705.2 Penaeus japonicus
CTGCCTGTGGGTGTCTGAAGAACCGCGTGTATGTAAGAATATCTCAGTATCCGGCTCACATAGCTCCCAGTGTGGAAAAAGAAAGGAAAATCATTCCACAGAAAATATCAGCTCGCAGTTATACAGCCATATACCTTCCAACGATAAGTCTTTTTTGTATATTATGGGCTCATGTACGTTTCGGGATAAAAAAATATAAACCAGAAAATATATTTTCGATATAGCAAGCAGCCGGAGAAAATTCCCTCGACAACATGAACCTGTTTCCGTTGTTTTAACAAGCCGAGGCCATCAAGGAAAATAATATTTCCAGGTAAAGGCAAACAACGGAACGCTCCTACATTTTTCAGTCTCAAGGGACAGCTATGCTTTTAAAATTACATTTCTAACCTGAATTTACACACACACATCTAAGTATACATACATACATATACATACATATATATATATATATATATATATATATATATATATATATATATATTCATATATATATATGTATATATATATATATATATATATATATATATATATATATATATACAATATATATATATATATATATATATATATATATATATATATATACATATATATATATATATGTATGTATATATGTATGTATGTGTATGTGTATGTGTATGTGTATATGTATATGTATATGTATATGTATATGTATATGCATATGTATATATATATATATATATATATATATATATATATATATATATATATATATATATATATATATATATATATAACATATATATATATATATACACACACGCACACATATACATACACATACACACTTATGTGCATATATGCAGATCAGTTCTCCCTTCCCGGCAACCCCACCGGCCGAGTGTCCTTCCCCGGCGCCCCCCCCCTCTCCGCCCCCGAGGAAGGCGAGGCGAGCGAAGGGGCAGTTACTGCGAGGAAACGTCCCATGTCAGAACGTCGGACAAGGCAGTGAACCCGTTAACATTATTGCGACGGACCGCCACGGGATAGACTCGTCAGCTGACACTTCTCTCTCTTTCTCTCTCTCTCTCTCTCTCTCTCTCTCTCTCTCTCTCTCTCTCTCTCTCTCTCTCTCTCTCTCTCTCTCTCTCTCTCTCTCTCTCTCTCTCTCTCTCTCTCTCTCTCTCTCTCTCTCTCTCTCTCTCTCTCTCGCGAGCTCTCTCTCTCTCTCTCTCGCGAGCTCTGTGTGTGTTTCTGTTGTTGTGTGGTTCTATGGTTCTGCGACTGTGTGGCTGAGTGGTTATGTGACTGTGTTGTTTTTGCCTCGAAGCCCTTTGTGTGACAGTTTCGATGCGGTTTCTAGGCGGAAGTTCGAGAAAATATTGTTGCAGGACAGCTTTACCTGCGCTTTGTGTCACTTTCTGGTTCGGTGTATTTCTTGCCTTTGGCGGCGATGTATCATTGTTAGACTAGACAAAAACATGTTTTAGAACGCCTTTTTCAATTCAGTCTTTGTAGACTCTAGGATACAACCTGTAAGATGTAAATACTTTAACTCTCCGTAGTATAAAGCTCCCCTTGTTTAAAAAATAAACAAATCGAAATGATCAACACATTAATCAAATATATGGTACACCTAAATATTTATTCTCACGGCTAAGCATCTCTTGTCAATTTATGAGTAGGAGAAAAAGAAAGATAGAGAGATAGATAGATAGAGAGAGAGAGAGAGAGAGAGAGAGAGAGAGAGAGAGAGAGAGAGAGAGAGAGAGAGAGAGAGAGAGAGAGAGAGATTATATTTTTCAAGAAATTTAATTCTTCGTTTCACCTCCACCTACTTACAAGTTCGGTTAAGAAATGGTGTAACTAATGTCTCCCCGACTTTACTGGAGTTTTAAACTTTTCAGACTACGAAGCAAGCGAGACAGTCTAAAACTTGAGCGGTCCGAATTTGAGAACAATCGCTCACGAAATATATGCCGGCTTAAAACTCCTCGAATGGAAAGTAATAAAACCCGTACGTCAAAAGTCGGAAACACTGAGTCTGGGAGAGACGATTTAGATTAAAATATTCACACATATATAGTGCGCCTGTAATTCTATGTTCACACACACACACACACACACACTCACACCCACGCACACTCACTTACACTTGACCGTCATCGAAACTTGAGCAAATTCTATAAAGATGATCCCGATGTTCGTGTGCGTGGAGTCACTGTCTCTGGTCACGATACGTACATCGGAAGCTTACAAATATGAAAAGTAAACAAAAAAATTGTCCAAGCTTCATATTATTTATGGTCTATTTCCTTATTTTCCTTTTGCTATTTTTCTATTGATCTCATTTGTTTTGCTTTTCCTTCATTTTTTCCCCAATTTTACTGCATCTTCTGCAATCTTTCCTCCCAGCTCATGCAATTTTCTTCCCCTGCATACCCCACCTCCCAATCCCCACTCTCCGTCGGACCTACTCACCATCATCCATCCTCCTCCCCCTTTCCACTTTCTTTCGTCCCCTCCCCTCCACTTT
>BOPN01000067.1:412549-415523 GCA_017312705.2 Penaeus japonicus
ACAATTCCAAGATTTGTAACTTCTTAAAGGGAAAATCCTAACGTAATTATCTACGCATATTGCGGCCGAGAACAGAGCCAAGTGCGTCCCCCAGAAACAACATAATTTAAGTCCTATTAAAGCTGTCCGCCAAGTCCCAGAGCAGCTTTCGTAGCGGGTGAAATCTGACTTTTATTTCCCTTCGCAGGTAAGAATCCAGTCCAAGTTACGTGACGTGAACGGACTCCCAATTTCCCCCGAGTCGCAACCTTGTTACTTCTTTTCTTCTTTTTTTTAATTTTATTTTTCTCTCTCTCGCCTTCTTGTTCTTGTTCATCTTTTAGCTCTTCCTTCCCCTCTCTCTTTTTAAGGAGCGAGAGATCTTTTCTTTACAAACTTCTATTTTTGCTAGTATGTCCTCAATTTATTCTCGTTTGTCCAAGAAGCTTCTCTGAGATTGAAACTTCGTGTTTTTTCACGCCCTAAAAGTGCACAACTCAAGACGAGAGCAAAAGTTAATGAAAATATTTAGCTTTTTCTAAAGAGGGTATAGAAATTATTGATCTTTTGGTTATATATCACAAGAATTTAGCACATAGAATACATTCAGACACATTATTATATGAATTCATCGTACCATACCATATCTACAATTCTGTACTGAGAGAGAGTAATAGGATTTCCAAGCGTCTTTTCTACATTAATGAAAGGACTAGCACGAATAAAAAAGAAAGAAAGAAAAGATCTGCATGTGACAGCGTGTCGTGATGACTCAAGATAACTGAAGTAGGCATACTGGAGAGAGGGGTCGGCTTACGTGTTACCATGCGACGTGCTTGTCCAAGACCCAAATTGTGCTTCCTCACCCGATTTACGAACAAATGGTTAGCGTGTTTGGGAACCGTGGGTGGTGAGCGTTACTGTACCCTTGAACATCGCTTAATTTTCAGGATGCCTGATGGAATTTTGGGATACATAAATAGATGAATGGAGAGAGAGAGAGAGAGAGAGAGAGAGAGAGAGAGAGAGAGAGAGAGAGAGAGAGAGAGAGAGAGAGAGGTAGGGACAGATAAATAGATAGATAGATAGATAGACAGACAGAGAGAGAGAGATAGGGACAGATAGATAGATAGAAAGATAGATAGATAGATAGATATATAGATAGATAGAAACAGAGAGAGGACGACATATAAGAACCACGGAGCTAACACTGTTCCTCTTCTGAATAATAAAACGTATGTGCTCACAAAATTTCAATATCATGACCCTAATCAATAGGATTCTATATGCATGTTCCGTGGCCATTAAGTCTATCCCGGCTTATCTAAATGGACACTGATGACCCGCCGTTGAAGCCTCTCGCCTTCTGGTCTTTGTCCTAGTCTGATTTCTATATTTATCTTTTTCTCAATGGCCTTCTCAAGCTGGCCATTGACGAACTTCCTGTTGACTTCAAGGAACTAAGTATAGTTTTCCCCATCCAAACTTCATCGATGGGTAAATACCTTATTAAATGTTTAGGACGATTTTCACTGTTTGTTATGTTAGTGTCTCTGTCAAGGGAAATGCACAAACGTGTATTTTTCTTTACATGAATTTTCTAAAATATCTACATGCTTCATGAAACACGATATCAAACGAAGGGACAAAGGGACTTTGTTTGCCTTCTAGAATAGTTTGCAATGTTTGACGAAGTACAATAATGATATATTGTATTGGCTATTTAGAATCATATTTTTACAAGGAAAATACAAATGGAAAATAAGTCAAATATCTGTTCTAGCTTCAGTGTTTACGAGTTAACTCCCTTGATACTTACATAAATACGTCTTACATTAATTAAGCAACATCAAGATCTTAGTTGCAAGAGCGTTTCAAAAGAAAAACAACCCTAGCACACATATGCTCCTTGAGTGAAGAATTACCATGCCCCAGAGAGTTTGCTTAGGATGCCTTGCGCTGGCAGACACCAAAGGAGAAACACAAGACAAAATTCACGGAAAATACAAATGACAGACAAAAGAGGAAAAAGAGACATGGGCGGAAACACAATAGAAAGAAAACGGTTAAAGGGAGAAAGAGGAATAATATTTGGTAAAGAGAAATGGAGATAAAAGAGGAAAGTAAGCAAGGCTGAATAGATGAACGAGGGGCGCGGAAATGAAACATAAGGGCAAAGACAACAGAGCAGGAGCGAGTCAGATAGGAACAAAAATGGTGTGAAAATCGTGAGGTTTATTCATGAAAACACTATCGCTTCTCTTGTCTCTTTTCTGCAGTGTCAGATTCTTTGGGCCAAATAACTGTGTGAGAATCTTCGACTTTTTTAGGAAACTGTCTTTGCAAATAGGCTTACTGACACAAGTAGCAATGTATCTGCTTTCGTATATATCTAAAATAAAAGTACAGGTATGTTGAACTAGATTGAAATATTTGTTTGAAATGCTGTCTCTCTCAGATTACTTAAGTATTAATATTATAGTGAATAGGAGACTTTCCTCAGCTTTCCCCAATTTTTAAAACTCTTAATGCAGCCATAAAAGCCATTCCATAAATAGTGAGCTACCTGGATGGCTTCCTTCCACTATGGCATTAGTCAAACTAAATCTATATTCGTGAAAAAGTCGAAAGTTTAGACGATCTGAGAAACCATTTTGTAATAAAACAACAAACTTCTTGTGATTTGCGCTGCAGGTTCAACCTCCATCAGTGCCATTTTTTCCGACATTCATTTTGAACTTTGATTCCTTGTTATCTGTTTCACTGTACGTTTCAATATCGCCAGTCGACTTTACTCCTTATTCACAACGTGATAAAGCTCAATATGTTACTGTTGACATAACCTTTTATACAATGCTAGAAAATATACAGTAAATAATAAAACCTTTCATCTTCATTCACTGTAATGTACACAATTGCTATAAGTACACAATCCGTTCAGCGTGGTTTTATTTGATACTTTACCGTCATTGATGTGTGTATATATATATATATA
>BOPN01000067.1:416523-424023 GCA_017312705.2 Penaeus japonicus
ATATATATATATATGTATATATATATATATATATATATATATATATATATATATATATATATATATAGAGAAAGAGATATAGAGAGAGAGAGAGAGAAAGAGAAAGAAAGACCCTGTCGTTCGAAGGAAAATCCGAAGAAATTTCTACGGCTGCCGCTGAAACTGAAGAAACATTCACGAATATCACATCTCCCTCGAAATGCAAGTCACAGTTTCAGTCCTACGCACATCCTCTCTGTACAGTGGTTCCAAGTATACTCTTATACAAAATTCTGCAATATGAAAAAAAAGAAAGAAAGAAAGAAAGAAGAAGAAGAACAAGAAGAAGAAAACAACAACAAAAAAACAGCAACAACAAATTGAGACGAAATGGAAATGGCTGGTGCTTTTGATCAGCGGAAACGGGTCATTAATTGACTTTTTTCTTTTCACTCATTCTTCTTTGTTTTCAATTATCTAGATGTATTTGTTGTGCACATATATCAGTTAAATGATTGTACTTGATGGTACATCGTGCACTCATATTTATTCTATATATGTTGCTCCAAATGTCTTTTTCAGATAAACCTCATTGGGTCGGTTATCAAGATCAAACAAGTTTATGTTCTCTTTTTCCTTTTTTTCTGTCATTAATCGTCTCAAGAATTTAATTTATTGCACAAAAACCTTCATCTTGATGACGTCTTAAACTAATCTATTTCTCGAATTGTTTTCCAGTCTATATCTACTATTTTGTTCCAATGTTTTTTTTTTCGTTTTTTTTTTATCTGTCTCGTCTTTGTCTACTCAATATCGTTTGTCAATCGACCCTAATCAATGTATTGTCTAATGATTTTTCTGCTCGAGATTTGATTATTGCTTTGTCAAATATGATTTCGTCCCATCAACATCTCTTCTCTTCATAATTTCTCTTCCCGACTATTTTGTTCCTATTTTCCAACCCCATAACCATCTATGATGAACCATATCCCCGTCTACTCCCTTCAGAAACATTTTCTGTGCTTGCTATTAAACCTAATTTCGTCACCTTTCCATTTGTAATCGTTACTAAGCATCTGTCCCATCTTTTAAAAGTTCCTAGCATTCTCATACTGAATTTAATTGGTGAGCTTAATCTGTCACCACACTTAGTCACTCTCTTACTAAACTTAATCTGTCATTATACTTAGTCACTCTCTTGCTAAGCTTAGCCTGACTTTCCTCCTACAAATGCTGAGCGTCCGTGTCCTCCCATCTGCCGTTCAGCCACAGCCTGGCTCATCAGCGCCTCACGCCCTCATCAGGAGTCCGGCCAGCTCTGATCCGGAGAATGATCAGTAATCCGCTGGCATCCCTAAAGAATGTAAACGCAGAAGAATCGTGTGGTCTTATAAAGATGTCGTGTGATTTTCGTTTTCGTTTTTATCTCTTTCTTTTAATGATCTCATGACGTTTCTGATTAAAACCAAATTTGGGATATTTTTCAACAATCTTGACTACTTATTGGTTGATTAGTTTCCAGTTACTATCCCTCAATGTTAAGTAGCTAATGCAAGGAATAAAAATCCGGTTTGAAATTAATATTCTTCATTCCGATTAAACTATAATTTGAGGTAAATCCTTTTTGACACTCGCCATTCGTCAGGATACACTTTTTATTAGTCCTTGTTTTCAACTTCCTTCTGCTATTCCACTAATCCCTAACAATCGCTAAAACGCCTCTTGTCTTACCTTTTCTAAATGTTTGCTATTGGTATTCAATTTCTCCCTCCCTTATAAAAGATCAAAAGATGCTACTAATTTTTTCTCTCCTCATATTCTAAATAACACCACCAACAACCTTCATACCCCCTTTAACTTCCAGGATATAAGGAACAGCTAACATACCCATTCTAACTATCATACCCCTATTCCAGCTAGTTACTTCTTGATGTTCCATAACCGCCCCTCACTCAACTATAACCTCCTCCCATACACACACCTCTAGCTCCCCCACCCCCCCTCCCTCTCCAGCTATCTCCCCCCACCCCTCCCCTCCTCTGCCCCCAACTCCTCCAAAGAAAGCGATCAACGTCCGACACACGCCCACCGAATGCCGCCCCCATAAACCACACCCCCATAGAACGGCGACGCTTGTGTTTTTGCGCAGGACCCCAGGACTTGAAATGGATAGTTGCCAATAGCGCCCGCCGTCCCTTCCGCCCCCCCCCCCCCCTCCCTCCCCCGCCGGCCACCTATCTTATTTCGTGGTGGCTGACTACACATTTTTATCTCGCTGTGATATCATTCCCTCGAAGCAGAGTGGGACAGGGTGGGGGAGGGGATGGAAGGGAAGGGAAAGCGAGGTTAAGAGACGGAAGCGTATCCTATGGTGTATATATAATATATATATATATATATATATATATATATATATATACATATATATATATATACATATATATATATATATATATATATATATATATATACATACATACATATATATATATATATATATATCTATATCTATCTATCTATCTATCTATCTATCTATCTATCTATCTATCTATCTATCTATCTATCTATATATATATATATATATATATACATACATACATACATATATATATATATATATATATATATATATACATACATATATATATATATATATATATATATATATATATATATATATATATATATATATATATAGATAGATAGATAGATAGATAGATAGATATAGATATATATGTGTGTATATATATATATATAATATATATATATATATATATATATATATATATATATATATATACATATATATATATATATGTATGTATGTATATATATATATATATATATATATATATATATATATATATATATATGTATGTATGTATATATATATATATATATATATATATATATATATATATATATATATATATATGTATATACTATATATATATATATATATATATATATATATATATATATATATATATATATATATACATATATATATATATATATATATATATATATATATATATATATATATTATATATTTATAAATAAACATATGCAGTATATAGAGTAGAAGAATCACCAAAGAAGAAACAGAACAGAGCATAAGCAAATCTGGCAACAATGAAAACGTGAACATCAATACATCAATCGAGTAATCACAACGATAGAAACAAAATCTAAACAGAGGCGCCGAAGAGGAAACACCTGAAAAACACTAAGAATTTTTTTTTTTCTTTTCTTTCTCCTTTTTTTGTGGGGGAGGGGTTGGAGACGCTAAGGCGATGGAAAGGCGAAGGATGAAGAAGACATCTGTCGCTGGAGATAACATCTGCCGCCGGGATGGTCTCCTCAAGAACTAATATTGTGAGCTGTTCTTTTGTCTTCTTTTTTGTCATTCTTTCTTGAAATTTATAACAAGACTAAGATCTCGTTGTATTTTTTTTTTCTGTCTGCGTTTGTGGGTTGTCATTTTCATCTTCATTGCCATTATTAACATTAGTATTATCGTCATGGCAGCTATAATCAATGTTATCTAATCATTGTTGTTAGAATTATCATTACTATTGTTATTGGTATTACTTAGAAGATCATCATCATCATTATTATCTTCATCTTATTCTTAATGATTTCTTACTCTTACAAGGAAATTGCATTAAATCCCAACTAATCACCGTCATAATTTGCCAAATGTACGAAGATCTTTTGAGAAACAGATGACGAAAGGTAAATAATCTTACTCCATACACGGCGCTACACCTTCCTTCTCGTTTTACCGTCTTGCTGCCACTTGTGAGAGATTGTGTGTGTTCTTGGCAAGAATGGTTGGGCGGAGGTCCCGGTCTGAGATACATAAACACATGCTCTTATTTGTATTCAGAGGAACATCTCCGCGGAAGACTCTCATCGTTCGTGCTGGTCTTTCATAGTCAAGATGGCAACTCTCTGGGCTTCATAACACGCAAAACATATTCTATGAACTAAGGGTTAAGCCTTTTGTCCTCATTGAAAGAGTGTCTAGTTACTATCTTCGACATTTCAAATGTCAGAAGATGAATATTCTTATAAAATAATGACTATTACTTACATACCGATAAAAAGAAAAGAAAAAAAGAATTCATTTGTACAATCTGATTTTGTTAACCTGACAAAGAGAACACGTTTTACAAACAATATATAAACGACTGATAAAGATGATGAAAGGACAAGATAGGAAAGAGCAACCGTCTGAGAAATTAATTTCCATCGTCTACCACCACCATACTGCCCCTCCCCCCAGCGGCAAAGTAGGCCTAACTCATATACGCTTGAGTATATTAATGAAGTTTCCTAATATATTCTGTATGAGTTCGCTAATAAACGCTATTTTAAGCATATTTCACCTAGGTTATTTATTTATGCAAACATATATAGATAAATAAGTTAATAAGATTGTATAGCAACGAAAGAGGCAGTTCTAAAGCTTAATTAGAAACGTCAAATCACTTTAAATGTGCGCGCGCGCGCGTGTGTGTGTGTATGTGTGTGTGTGTGTGTGTGTGTGTGTGTGTGTGTGTGTGTGTGTGTGTGCGCCTGTGTGTGTGTGTGTGTGTACGTATGTATTTGTTTGTATATATATATATATATATATATATATATATATATATATATATATATATATATATATGTATATATATATATGAATAAGAATCCATCAGTATAGCAATCAGATTAACTGATCTTAGTTTCAAGATGCTCACCGAGAGCTGTAAGTATACTGGTTGAGCATAACAGAAAGGACAGCATCTTTTTGGGGGCATTTACTCAGAATGACTAATGAAAACTGGATATACGTCACCGTAGATTTTTCCACACATGCGGGTAGCCCACCCCTGCATCTACTCAAACAATCATAAACAAAAAAGCAACAACAAACAGATAAAACAAAATCCAAACAGAATGTCTGTTAGTAGGGAGGTAAATTTGATAAATTTTCTTTTCGCTTAACAAAGCTATATTTTTTTTTATGTTTTCTTACACACAGCTCCCTCGCCTGCGGTCTGCGTTCGCATTACCATGACAAACGATTTCCGGTTCACTTGTCTGCCCATGGAGCAAAATTCAGATCTTTGAAATGAATTTCCTGATTTCCGCTTTTCATTCTCTTTCTCTCTCTCTATTTTTCTGTCTCTGTCTCTGTCTCTGTCTCTGTCTCTCCCTCTCTCTCTCTCTCTCTCTCTCTCTCTCTCTCTCTCTCTCTCTCTCTCTCTCTCTCTCTCTCTCTCTCTCTCTCTCTCTCTCTCTCTCTCTCTCTCTCTCTCTCTCTCTCTCTCTCTCTCTCTCTCTCTCTCTCTCCTTTTCTCTCTCTCTCTCTCTCTCTCTCTCTCTCTCTCTCTCTCTCTCTCTCTCTCTCTCTCTCTCTCTCTCTCTCTCTCTCTCTCTCCTTTTCTCTCTCTCTCTCTCTCTCTCTCTCTCTCTCCTCTCTCTCTCTCTCTCTCTCTCTCTCTCTCTCTCTCTCTCTCTCTCTCTCTCTCTCTCTCTCTCTCTCTCTCTCTCTCTCTCTCTCTCTCTCTCTCTCTCTCTCTCTCTCTCTCTCTCTCTCCTTTCTCTCTCTCTCTCTCTCTCTCTCTCCTTTTCTCTCTCTCTCTCTCTCTCTCTCTCTCTCTCTCTCTCTCTCTCTCTCTCTCTCTCTCTCTCTCTCTCTCTCTCTCTCTCTCTCTCTCTCTCTCTCTCTCTCTCTCTCTCTCTCTCTCTCTCTCTCTCTCTCTCTCTCTCTCTCTCTCTCTCTCTCTCTCTCTCTCTCTCTCTCTCTCTCTCTCTCTCTCTCTCTCTCTCTCTCCTTTTCTCTCTCTCTCTCTCTCTCTCTCTCTCTCTCTCTCTCTCTCTCTCTCTCTCTCTCTCTCTCTCTCTCTCTCTCTCTCTCTCTTTCTCCCTGTGTTTCGCAAAAGCCAAACCGGAAAACCCAGAGCATCCTCACGATTTTTTTTTTCATAGGAGGCGGCCACGGTCCTAGGCCGGACAAGGTTGGGTAACACAATATTCCATCGGCTTCTAATTCCAGGATCTATCTCATCTCAGGATAATGGTGCAAATTTCTCCTTTCCTCGCCTCCCCATCCTCCATTCATCCCTATCTCTCCCGTCCCTCTCTTCTTATTTTTTTTTCTCTTTTTCTCTTCTCTCCTTTACTTTCCATCCACCTCCCAACTCCCTCTCTCTCTTTTCCTCCCCTTTACTCCCATTTCCCTCTCTCCCTTTTCCTCCCCTTTACTCCCATTTCCCTCTCTCCCTTTTCCTCCCCTTTACTCCCATTTCCCTCTCTCCCTTTTCCTCCCCTTTACTCCCATTTCCCTCTCTCCCTTTTCCTCCCCTTTACTCCCATTTCCCTCTCTCCCCTTCTCTACCCCTTTCCTATTATGTTTGAAATTATTGTTGTTGTTATTATAATTATTGTTCAGTGTACGTGTGTGTGTGTGTGTGTGTGTGTGTGTCTGTGTGTGTGTGTGTGTGTGTGTGTGTGTGTGTGTGTGTGTGTGTGTGTGTGTGTGTGTGTGTGTGTGTGTGTGTGTGTGTGTGTGTGTGTGTGTGTGTGTGTGTGTGTGTGTGTGTGTGTATTTGGGTGTGTGCAAAAGGATGACAACGAGACGATTTTTCAAGAGGAAAGTAAAGATTATTGGAAAATAAAAATAAATAGGCTAACAATAAAACAAAACAAACCCCCCCAAAAAAAAAAAAAAAAAAAAGAAACCTGAAAGCGACAGTAAATCCTATCTGAAAAAGGAAGAGAAAAGAAAGAAGAGAAGAGGGAAAAGAAAGGAACGTGAGCGAGAGAGAGAGACAGGGAGAGTTCAGAGCTACTGCCCTTCATATTCAAAGCTCATGTAGAATTCTGGCTGTGTATTAATATTCATTATTATGGTTATGGCAGCCTGATGTCATAGCCGCCCGTGAGAGAAAACGAAAACAGACGAGCATAGTGCCCATCTCTTCTTTATTCTGCCAGATTATTTATTCACTATCTATCTATCTATCTATCTATCTATTTATCTATCTATCTATCTATCTATCTATCTATCTATCTATCTATCTATCTATCTATCTATCTATCTATCTATCTATCTATCTATCTATCTATCTATCTATATATATATATATATATATATGTATGTATACACACACACACACACAATATAGCCAGCCAGCCAGTCAGCCAGTCAGTTAGTCAGTCATTCATTTTCGCTAAGACGAAACACTCAGCCATGCAGCGAATGGACCGTTCTAGCCACGATTAGGACATAACGAGCATGAAATCTGGCGAGACAAGGCCATTCGGTCTCACACTGTCAAATTTATGATTATTTCCTCTGCCTTCTGACACCACCATTATCGTGATGGGAGGTTTTGCTTCGCTTCCCCTAAGAGGTTTTCCTTTGGTGGGGTAATGCTCAGTTCCTAAGCTTGAAAAAAATAAAAAAGATCTTGAGTTGGGAGGTTTCTGTTATTCCTCCTCCTCTCCTCGTTTGGAATACAA
>BOPN01000067.1:459023-460745 GCA_017312705.2 Penaeus japonicus
TCGGACTTGCGAAAAGAAATTCGAGAGGGAATCTCTGCGTCCCGAGGTTTTGAGTCGACTCTTCGATAATGTTTATTTCTGAGTTCCTAATGGTAAAAGTTTATTACTTATTAAGAGAAACAAGTGGTAGGATTGCTATCTGAGCCGAACAGATATAACCAAAAGTCAATGTGTAATATGAAGAGCAGCGAAGAAACGCAAATGCCGTATACATATGGAACAAATAAAGACTATATATCACCTCACACATTTCTGAGACGATATACGAGGCTTCAGGTGCATCTCGCTGCTAGTTCATTGCCATGCTGAGTACTACTGACACTGTATAGAGTAATAGTATGAAAATTACGTGTAGGCATCGCGCGTGGAAAAGACGGGGACGATAATAACAGTGAAAAATTTAAAGATGGCAAGAAAAAAAAATGAAATTAGAAAATGATAGAGAAAATAGAAAAAAAAGATGAAAAGTAGAAAAAGCGAAGCAAAAGAAAGAAGAAGAAGAAAACAAGCAAACAAACAAACAAAAACGAGATAGAAGAAAAAACAAAGATTAAGAAAAAGACAGTGCGACAGAAGGAAAGAGCAGAAAAGATACAAAGAATAAAAGGAAGAAGTTTAAGAGAGAACTTTTTCCTAAGCAACAACTCGTGGCGTCCAGAACAGTCCCAAGGTATAAACAATATGTGGGGTCGGGGTAGAGGAGAGGGTGGGGGAGGCCTGAACTCGAGGTATATTTCATATCTATTACATATGCAAATTAGTTATGAAATTATTGGGACGTAATGAAGGGGCTCAAAACGAGTGGATGTGATGAGGGATTGAAGGAGGGAGAGAGGGAGGGAAGGAGGAAAGACACCGAATCGGGAAAGATGGAAGGGTAAAGAGACAGGGAGTAGAGGAGGAGAGAGCAGAGGGAAGGGTGGAAGAGGGTGAGGAAAAGGGTGAATAAGGCAGGGTAGAGGGAGAGCTGGAAGAGCTCCAGAACTCACCGATTCCTCGATCAGAACTTCACGAACAGAATATACCCATTTATGAGATTACAGGAAACCTTCTTTCTTTTTCTTTACGAACATCTTTTAATCGTATTTCAAGCTCCATTTCCTTTTCCATTTCCGGCAGCGATCACAGCGTAGGCACAGTAAACAAAGTGGCCCGAATGCAGTGAAAATCAAGCCGAAATGAAAATTCACCGAGTCGAAGGAAATAGATTTAGCGTACAACGTGATCAACAAACCTGAGCCTTTTGTTTATTCCCAGCCGCGTTGCCAATCACGGGGAACTTCATATACATGTACAGATTCATTCAGTTCCATTGTTCGCTGACCCTGCATACAACCGCTGGGATTAAACTATGCATATCGTATGCTGGACATGGTGACTCGCACAGCAATGCACTAATTGGTAGCGTTAGTTTTCTTTGTTATCGATGAATATAGAGTACTCTAGGTAGCTAACCTCCACCATGAATTAAAAATAATCATATAACAAACTGAATTAAATTATATGTATATATACATTTACATATGTATATATATATATATATATATACATATGTATACATATCCATTTCTCTCTATCTATCTCTATCTATCACTCTATCTATCTCTTACTCTCTCTAAATTTATCGCAATGTGTCGGATTCATGGCGGTGCGTATATGAGAGCGAGGAGGGAGAGAGAAAAAGAAGAAAAGTAACTGTCGCTCCCGTATACTCACACTCAC
>BOPN01000067.1:468860-476360 GCA_017312705.2 Penaeus japonicus
ATACGAGGACTATTGCGAAATAAAGCCAGTCCGGGCAATACAAGCGGCCATGTTACGCGAGTGCCACACGGAAATGACGCCGAGCGGTTATTTTTAGCCAGACGGGCCGGCGGGAAGGGGGTAGAGGGGGGATGGGAGGGAGGAGAAGGAAGAGGATTGGTAGAGGGGGGGGGGGGGGGGGGGCGTCATAAACCGTCCAGTCGGCGAAAGATTTTGTTGGACAAATTGCTGCGGCGCTTCCGACGTCCAGGTGCGGCGCCCCTTCAGGTACCGTGGCCCTGGCGGTGATATCGGATTTTTACTGTTGCTATTTGCAAGTGAGAGATATGTAGTAGTGGGAGTTAGGTGTATTGATGCAATAGTTAACGACGATCATAATGTTGCTGAGGATAATGCAAAATTATGATAATCATGATAAAAAAGATAAACAAATAATGATATTCGAAACCACACAGACTCAGAAAAGGAAGAAATAAATAACAACAACAACAAAAAAAACTAGCAAAAAACAACAACAACAACAGTGAGAAAGAACGATAAACTATTATCGAGAGCCGAAAGAAGAACAAAACTTGTGACGCAACTTCGAAACTTCCCCTGGAGTGAAAGATCTCCTTAAAAGGTCGCCGTGATTGTGAATCGAAGCCTAAACTCAACCTAGGTGCAGCAAAAGCGCCTAAAGAGTGTGCAATTGAGAGAGAAGTTCCCCCCCCCCTCCCCCGTCATGCATACTCAGCCCCTCCTCTTCAACCTTATCCCTCACTCTTCTCTACCCACCCCTCAGAGAGAGAGAGAGAGAGAGAGAGAGAGAGAGAGAGAGAGAGAGAGAGAGAGAGAGAGAGAGAGAGAGAGAGAGAGAGAGAGAGAGAGAGAGAGAAGAGATAGAGAGAGAGAGAGAGAGAGAGAAAGAGAGAGAGAGAGAGAGAGAACAACAACGATACTACCACCACTACTACACTCCAAAAACTAATAACACTACAATATCAGCAATACAACCACAACAACAAAACAAAAACTAAAAAACACGAATCATAATAATAAAAAAAAAGAAGAAGAAAGAAAAACAGAAAACGCGTCGCATCTTACAGAAAAGTGTGACATCCGACCTTTGGCTCCTTCGCTCGGTCGCAATCGATAATAACCTCAGCGCCCGGACCGGTCGTGGCGCCGCGGTTTCGCTGCCGCTGATTAGCCGCTTCCGTCGGAGTTGCTGCACTCGTGAATACAGCTGGTTATCGTGAGAGAGAGAGAGAGAGAGAGAGATAAAGAGGGATAGAAAGAGAGACAGAAAGAGAAAGAAAGAGAGATAAATAATTTGATAGACCAAGAAACAGACAATACCTAAGCACACAGCGTGACTTTAAGATACCCCATGGCTGTATGTCTATTACCTGTGCATGAACATGCGTGTATGTGTGCATATTTGCATGCTTAAAGCGAATGCCAAGTATTTACCCTTTTGGCTTAACTTCACAAGAGCAACGCCATGTAAATAACCAAGATGACTTGGTATTGTTATTGTACTTGTTATTGGTATTGGTTTTGTTTACCCCGACACTTTAACATACCGAAAGATATTGCACATGTCCTTGATGTATCCATGAAATCATTATCACCCCCCCCCACACACACACACTTCCCCCTATACCCTTGATAAAAAAGAATAACGTTTCAACAACGCCTCTAGTGAAGGTTGTTTGCAATCCCTGCACGAAATGAGATGGATGAGACGCCTCTATTTTAGGTCCTGCACAGAAAACGGACTTGGGAGAATGCATAAGACAAATGAGATAAACCATGAAGACACGAGCCATGCCTTATTGAAATCTTTATGTAAGTTTCTGTAAATAAGTTGTTGAAAAAAAACACCTTAGTAGAGAAGACAGATGCAATATAAAATTCATACTTCAGCGGGCAGTAAATTCTTTCAGTATCCTATAATTCATCTCGAATGGGAAAACTAACGCGTAGAAACATTTTTCTCCTAAAATCTTGGTTTTCATTTCAGATAGATAATTTTTTTTTTTTTTTTTTTACTTCGAATGCAAGGTTCAGCAATGGAACAGAGGGAATGAATATAAAAATGTCTGAACCATCATAATGTCAAATGTTCCATATGTATGCAAATGAAAAGATGCACACGCATATATGCATACTCAAACACACTCATTCACCCACACGTAAACACGACGCACACATATGCCCCCTCCCCCTAACACACACATACACACACAAACACACACACACTCATATACACACAAACACACATTATACTGATAAATAGATACATAGATAAAAATAGAGATATGCAGCTATACAGCAGACCCACATTACATCACAACATAACCCTTCGATAATGATACGGATCATAATAATAGTAACGTCAATGAATATAAGAACAGTATAGTTTACATTGCTAATAAAACACACACAATAAGAAAGAAAAAAAGAAAAAAAAAGAAAATAAGATATGAGCTCATTAGTTAGCTGCTCGCCACACTGTTTAGCTCCGACAGGAAAACGTGGAGCTCACACTTGACAGGGAAGCTTGAAAAAATGCAATAGGATGAAGAGCCTTGTGCCATCAGTCAACCTCTCCAGCTATGTTGTTTTTAGCGGGATAGGCAGTCAGACAGAGAGGAGGAGGAACAGGGAGAGGGAGAGCGAGGGAGAAAGAGAGAAAGAGAGAGAGAGAGAGAGAGAGAGAGAGAGAGAGAGAGAGAGAGAGAGAGAGAGAGAGAGAGAGAGAGAGAGAGAGAGAGAGAGAGAGAGAGAGAGAGAGAGATAGAGAGAGAGAGAGAGAGAGAGAGAGAGAGAGAGAGAGAGAGTAAGAGAGAGAGAGAAAGAGAGAGAAAGAGAAAGAGAGGGAGAGCAATAATAATAACATTATTATCAAAACTAATACTAATACAAATGCTTATAGTATTCGAATTCATAAAATGCTAAGAATAAAAGACTTCCGCATGAATACGTATGTACACATTTGATAAAAGAAAGGTAATAAAAAACGAGAAGAAAGAAAGAAATTGTAAGCAAAACAATGCACAAAAAGGGAAGAAAAAATAGCGTAAGAAAAACATATTCTTCGCGAAGCCTTCATTTTTCACATCTGAGGAGAAGAACTCTTGCCGTCCCGAGGATACATCGCCAGCACTTAGAGGCTTCTCCTGCACCGGCGATTCATCCAAATATATCCACTTTCCTCCTTCCCTCTCCACTTTTTTTTCTTCCTTCTCTAGCGTCCATCTTCTACGTCCTTTCCTCTCCCCTCATTTGCTTTCCCTTCGTTCAATTGTTTATCTTTGCTTCCCCTTCCGTCCCTTTTCCTACATTCCTCTCCCTCCATCCCTTTCCCCTCATTCTCTCTTCCTCCAACAATCTCCCATCCTTCTCTCTCCTCCATCCATCTTCCCTCATTCTCTCCCCCTCGTTTCTTCTCCCTCCATCCCTCCTCCCTCATTATCTTTCTTTCATTCTCTCCCCCATCCCTCTTCCCTCATTCTCTTTCTTTCCCTCGTTTCCTCTCCCTCCATCAATATCCCCTAATTTCCTCTCTTTCAATCTCCCCCTCCTTTCCTCCCAGTCCATCCCTCTCCTTCATTACCTCTCCTTCTTTATCGCTCTCCGCCCCCCCCCCCTTCCTACCCTTACTATCCAAATCACTTTCCGAGAATAGAAGGCGATAATAACAAACGGCCTAAAGATATTCGCAGATTTGACAATGAGAACTGAGGCCAATAAAGGAAAGGCTTGCGGCGACCATGCATGCAAATGATGTGCAAAACCTCTGAGGGGGCATGGGGGAGGGAGGGAGGGGAGAGGGGCGAGGAGAGACGGAGTGCAGGGGGAGGGGGTGCAGTGCAGGAGGAGAGGGAAAGAGAGGAGGAGAGAGGAGGAGGGAAAGGGACGGGGTGAGTAATATGCAGAACTGACCGAAGGAGAGAGAGAGAGAGAGAGAGAGAGAGAGAGAGAGAGAGAGAGAGAGAGAGAGAGAGAGAGAGAGAGAGAGAGAGAGAGAGAGAGAGAGAGAGAGAGAGAGAGAGAGAGAGAGAGAGAGAGAGAGAGAGAGAGAGAGAGAGAGAGAGAGAGAGAGAGAGAGAGAGAGTTAGAGAGAGAGAGAAAGAGAGAGAGAGAGAGAGAGAGAGAGAGAGAGAGAGAGAGAGAGAGAGAGAGAGAGAGAGAGAAAGTCAAATCTAATATTGTATTACCTCGCTTTGGGAAAAACAATGTGTAGGGAACTTTAGGAGAGAGAAATAGAAAAGAAAACACTGAAAGGAAACAGAGAAAAAGTTAAACCCGTAAAATGTCAAATGAATATGTAGCAGCATTATCCTCTTACCTTTTCTTCTAAACAATGTCCCCTGTATTCTATGTAGATAAAGAAAACAAATCAAATGAAACGAAATAAATAAAAAGTCAGACAAATAATAAAAAAGCGTCTGATCAAGAACATTCCCAAAAGGACATCCAGCCCCGGCAGCAGCACCAGGAAGCCACTCCGAAGCCTCACGCCCTCCTCCTCCACCGAAGCTGCTACGTCAGGAGTAGAGCGAAAATTGGCTACGTGCTTCCCTCGGGCTAACCCTGGAGTCTCGAACGAATTAGTGCTAATTGTTGACGTCATCACCGGTATCATTATTTCTTTTATTCTTTTAAACATATTTGTTCTTCTTATTGTATGTGGATGCCTGCCTTATCACATCAAGAGGGGATATAATGGTAATGGTAATGATGAAGAATAGGAAAGCAGAAAAAGAAGGCGACGAAAGAGGGAAGATGACGATGAAGAAAGAAGACACAGAAGACGACGAAGAGGAATAAGAAGAAGTCGAAGTAGATGGAAGGAGAGAGAGAGAGAGAAAAAAAAAAGAAAGAGAGAGAGAGAGAGAGAGAGAGAGAGAGAGAGAGAGAGAGAGAGGAAGGGGAGGAAGAAGAAGAGGAGGAGGACGAGAAGTAGGCAAAGCGGAGGAAGAGGAGGGCATAAACAAGAACAAAAAGGAATAAAGAGAAGAATAAGAAAGAGAAATAGAAAATGCAAGCTGATGAAAAAGAAGAAAGAGAATAAGATGGAGATAAAAGGAAAGAAAGGCAATGGACCGACATAGAAGATAAAACGCAGAGCACAAAGGAGCAAAAGACTATACGAAAAAAAGAGTGAAGAGAAAATAAAGAATAAAAAAAGATGAAAGACGAGCAAAAAAAAAAAAAAAAAAAAAAAAAAGGCAGAAAAAGAAAAAAACAAAAAAGAAAAGAGAAGAAAAAAAAAGAAGCAATAACCATCATCTACAGCCGTCAGGGCTTCCAGAAACACGCAGCGCAGGCGGAACTCATCTGAAATCCGTCTGATCTTTTTTCCGATCGTCTCATCGCCATCGAGCCACTTTATAGTGAATATAATTATCATCGTAATGACCTATGAAGTCACATTAAACATCATAAACATACACGATACACATACGCAGCACACACACACACACACACACACACACACACACACACACACACACACACACACACACACACACACACACACACACACTTCTGTCACTACCTTCAAACCCTAAGATTGTCCTTTTATTAAACATGTAAGTCTACTATCCTGCAGCCCGAGCCGAGACCTGACACCCTAACCTATTCTAGCGCCGCCCCTGCACGCAAATACACTCCCACAAACTCACTGACAAACAGTAGTCAATAACATTGAGAATAATGTAGCGATGCCCTTCTCCGGGATGCTGAGGTACGCTCCAGCGACAGTTTCCCGGAAAGCGAACATATTTCTTTAAGTGTTCCATTAATCCCTCGCTGATCGTATTCCGATTTCCCAGTAGGACCAACGGCTCGATCAGCAAGTAGGCGTCGGTCGATTTTCAGGAAAGGTAATTAGTCGTTGATTGGCCGGATCATCATGCTTACATAGGGCAGCCATGTTGAAAGTGGGTGGGGGTGGGGGTCGAGTACGCCCAGATTTGAACGCGTATTTTCTTTTTCTTTTGCCTTATTCATTTCTCTCTCTCTCTCTCTCTCTCTCTCTCTCTCTCTCTCTCTCTCTCACTCTCTCTCTTTCTCTATCTCACTCCCTCTCTTTCTCTCTCTCCCTCTCCCTATCCCCCCCACTCTCTCTCTCTCATCTTCTCTCTCTCTCCCTCTCTCTCTTCGTCGCTCTCTCCCTCTATCTCTCCTTCTCCCTCTCCCTCTCTCCTCTTTTTTCAGTTGCCTATGCAGACCAATTCCCGGATCATGTTGGGATTCCGGCTCGACGCGAACGCCAGCAAGTCCTCATGTCGGAGAGCTCATGGCAATGGAGGGCCTGATTTACAACACGAGCTTCTGTGAGCTTATGAATAACAATGGACGGGCCTCCAGGCGTGAAAATGATGAGGGTGATCAGGGCAGGGAGGGGGATGATGATGATGGAGATGATGACGATAGAGATGATGATGATGATGTTGATGATGATGGTGCTACGGGTGAAGGATGCTGCCGGGGATTTGAAAATTATCAGCGCGGTGAACCGCTGGAATTATGATGATGCTGTGTAAAAAGATGTTGGAGGAGAAACAAGAAGAGAGAGAGAAAAAAACTTACTGTTGGGGTTATGATAATGAGGCAAGGCGTGAAAACTATAAAATAACGGTAAAGTAAGGTGAAGATTTGAGAAAATGGAAGAAGTATTGAAACTATTGCATGAGAAAAAGGTTCTTCGAGTATGGCTATACCAAAAATCAAACAAACAAACATATCAATATACCTTAGATAGAATATCCATATCCACACATTTCACATATAAAACCAAACAGCTTGCTCTGAAGTGTACAGTTCAAAGAAAACCGATGCAATCCGATGCAACAGCAGCAACACCCATCCATCGTCCTTCTTGACGTCAAACACCATCCCTCTTCACATTTTTTTTCTCCTTTTCAACCAATTTACTCTTTACCTCCAGTTTCCTCCTTCCACCGATCTCCCAAGGCCACAAAGTACACCCGGAAGGAGACTTTAAGCTGCGTCCTTTTGACATATGAATGGCTCTCTCATGGCGCCTCATGACAGGGAAGATGGCGGGAGGCGTTGGGAGCGGTTGGCGGGGGAGACTGTGGTGTGGCGGACCTGTGGTGTGTGTGCCGGGTATGTGGCGTGCCCGTGTTGTTTGCGCTGGGCGTGTGGTGTGGAGTGACTTTGGAGCGTGTTCCGTGCATCTGGTGTGGAGTGACTGTGATGTAATATGTCTGTGGGGTGGCGTGTCTGTGATGAAAACTACGCATTGTAGAGTGACACGCATTAGGCACAACTATTCAGTGGAGACTATCATGTAGATCACTTCGGGTATGGAGCGACAACAATTCAGAGCACGTGGTATACAGCAGTGTGCTGCAGAGTGACTTTGATGTAGAGTACCTCCGATATGGAATGACTGTAATGTGGGCGGAGTACGTGATGTAGAATCACTTCGATCCGGACTATTGACGGTGTGGAGTAATTAGACCGCATTTTTACCGA
>BOPN01000067.1:481360-483860 GCA_017312705.2 Penaeus japonicus
GAAGGGGTAGAGAGAGCACAAGGAAGAAGGAAGGCGAACAATGAAGATAAAGCAAGATGGAAAAAGGCACAAATATTGGTAAAGAATTATGAGAAGAAGATTTTTTTTTCCTCTTTCTCGGGATAGACTGAGCATCCTCGCTGATTTATTCCACTGCATCCCAGTGTTTCCGGGAATATCCGCTTTCATCACTCGCCATCATCCTCCTTTTTGCATCTCTCTAAGCTATATCCCCCCCCTGGCCCCCCCCCCCCCACTGACACATGCACGAGCACACGCACGTATGCACACACACACACACACACACACACACAACACACACACACACACACACGCACGCACACACGCCCCCCCCTCTGTTGTTATTATCATTATTATTATCATCCTTGCTATCATGATCATTCTTACTATTATCATTATTATCCTCATCACCATAATTACTATCATTATTATAATAATTGTTATTATCATTATTGTTACTATTATTTTCATTATCATTATAATCATCATCATTATCAATATTATCATTATTCTTACTATCATTATTATTTCTATCATCATCATTATTACCATTTTCAGCCTTATCATCATCCTTGCTACTAGCGTCATTATCATCATTTTCATCATCCGTACTATCATTATCACCGTTGCCATTATAATGCCACTATCATCATTATCCCTATCATCATTATTAATATAATCATCACTGTCACTACTGCAATTATCCATATCATTTCCATTATTGAAATAATCATGATTATCATTGTCTCCAACAATACAATTATTATTACCATTATTACACCTACGAACACACTCAAAACTATTCCAAAACACCACCATGACCATCACCCCCCCCCACCTTGAACATCACACTCATCACCACCATGACCCTCCCAATCATCACCACCATGACCCTCCCAATCATCACCACCATGACCCTCCCAATCATCACCACCATGACCCTCCCAATCATCACCACCATGACCTCCATCACCACTCAAACCATCACCACTACCATCAATCCCATTGCTGAAACTGCAAAGAAGAAGAGGAAGAAATCCTTGAAAGTTCACCAGGATCATTGAGGTGGATCAACTTGAATGTTGCAAGTGATTAATTATGGGCCCTCCGCTTGCAAGATCTTCCTTTCCTCTTTCGGTCGCGTCAAGAGGAGCACGGGGGGAGAGCAAGAAGAGGAAGAGAAGAGGTCAAAAGGCTTTGAAAAAATGGAGAGAGAAAACATGGTAACAGTGAATATAAGAGGAGGAAGAATGAAAAGGTTAGGATGATCAGTAAATAAACCAAATAAAGCAGAAGAGAGAGAGAGAGAAAGAGAGAGAGAGAGAGAGAGAGAGAGAGAGAGAGAGAGAGAGAGAGAGAGAGAGAGAAAGAAAGAAAGAATCCCCTTGTCTGTTTTAACAATTCCCAGCAGCATGAGCGTCACGGCAACAGATGAAGGGTATGTGGGGGGATGGGGGGATGGGAGAGGGTGAGGGGGGGGGGGGAGTGCAAATGCCGTTTCACATGCAAGGAACAAGGACATCTCACACAGAGCCCTGCACAGTGAAAGAGAGGTTGGGGGGAAGAGGGGTGGTAGAAGGGGAGACAAAAGAGGGGCATGTGGGCGTCCTTAAATGAAAGCTGTAATTGAAACAATCCTTTCTGCAAGGGGGTGAACGCGTAAAAGTGGAATAAAAGAGAGGGAGGAAAGAGGGAAGCAGGGGGAGGGGGGGAGGGGGGGAAGGGAAGGGTTAGGAAAAAAAGGGGGAAATAGCAAAGGAGAAAAGGGGGTGGGATAAGCTGAGATGAGAGAGAAGAGTATCGTTGTTGTACGCCCCTCCTCCTCCCCCCTCCCTCCTCCCCCTCCCCTTTCCCTGGCCCTGGAAAGCACCAGACGTCTGAACATGTTGCCTGATCCCGCCCTATTGCTACAAACACTCCTGAAGGAAACCCTGCAGCACAAACACGCCTCTCTCATTTCCCTCCAATAAACTATTATGGGGCTTCCACCTATCCTGCCGACACGGAACTGTGCCCTCTCCAACTGTGATACTCCTGCTTTCATTTTGGCTTCTTGATTAGCACTGCTGCCGCAAGGAAAGCGGGCACCTGTTCTCAACATCAGGAGCATTACACAGGCACCTTCCATCTGCAGTAGGACAGGAAACACATGCCAGTTCAAGCTCTGGTGCTGAAGGAGCTCGGAGCTCCTTTCCAGCATGTTAAGTCTAGCTTAAGTCTTAAGTCTTACTAAACGCAAAGGCTCAAATCGCCGGCGACGAAATGAGCGCAGAAGCATTTATAAGCACACGTTTTAAAGGCAGAATTATTTTCCCGAGGTGGATGTGAAAATAAGAGACCGGCAAAAAAAAAAAAAAAAAAAAAAAAAAATAATAATAATAATACAACACACACACACACACACACACACAAAGAGATCTTTCTTCATCCGCTCACCAGGAAGATGTTCATGGCGGCACCTGCGCCTTCAGAACTTTTG
>BOPN01000067.1:486360-488860 GCA_017312705.2 Penaeus japonicus
GCAGGTGTAGGGAAAGGTGGGCTTGGGAAATGATGGGCGTATTACAGCATATAAACATCCCCCCCTGTCCCCCCACCCTACTCCTACCCCTCACCCCAGGCATCTGGGTCCCTTTTGCAACAACCAATCAAGTTGAAAGCTGATAGCAGTAAAATTAATTTCCAACAAAATCAGTCAGCTTTGCTGATTACGCTTAGTAGTTATTATCCGTTTCTCTGGATATGTTTGTGCTATAGGGAGAGAGGAGGTGGATATAGAGCAATGCAAAAAAAATCGAAGAAAGAGAAAGGGGGGAAGAGGAGAAGGTGGAGGAGATGGAAGAGGAGGAGGAAGAGGAGGAGGAGGAGGAGGATGAGAAGGTGGCGAAGGAGAAGGAAATGAGGAGGAGGAGGAAGTGGAGGAGGAGGAGGAGAAGGAGAAGGTGGAGGAGGAGGAGGAAGTGAAGGAGTGGGAGAGGGTGAATAATGATGAGAAAGATAGTGGAGAAGAAAGAGAGAGAGTGTGATGAAAGGAGAAAAGGAAGTGGTGTCGACGAAGATAAACAACAATGAGAAACGGGGACAAAAATGTAAACGAAGGATGAAGGAGAAGATATTAAAGAGCGAAAAAAAGAGGAAGAGGAAGAAGAACCAGAAGAATAAGAAGAGGAAGGAAAGCGACGAGGAGAAGGCCAAACAAAAGCCACAGAACCCCTACTCGAGATCCAACGTTATTTTCCAAAGAGCCAAAGGAGCATCCTGTACTTTGATCCATCCATCGCGACAGGGACAGCGAAAAGCAGGATTGAGAAAAGGGGATAAAGTCATGCGTCGTCAGGGGAAGGTGTGAGGACGAGGGAGGGGGGAGGGGGGAGGAATGAGGACGTAGGGAAGAGAAGGGAAGGAGGGAAAGAGGGGTGAAGAGGGAGGAGTGGAGTGGGAGGGTGAAAGGAGAGGGGGAGGGGTGAAGACGAGGGAAGAGAGAGGGGGAGGAATGAGGACGTGGGGAAGAGAAGGGAAGGAGGGAGAGAGGGGTGAAGAGGGAGGAGTGGAGTGGGAGGGTGAAAGGAGAGGGAGAGGGGTAAAGGGGGAGGAGGGAAGGAGACGGGGGGTGAAAGGAGAGAGAGAGGAGTGATAAAAGAGTAGGGAAGGAGTAGGGGGAAGAGAGGAAAGGGGAGGAGGGAAGGGGTTGACGGGAGAGGGGAGAAGGGGTGGGGGAGTTGAAAGGAAGAGAAGTGGGGAGAGGAAGAGGGAGGCAAATTATGTTGAGTGAAACGAGAGGGAGAGGACTAAAGGAGTGAAAAAAGAGGTGAAGAGGAAGAGCAAGGGGAAAAAAGAGGGGACAGAAAAGAAAGAAAAGGGGAAAGGGGAAAGAACATGATCCCCCCCCCCCCCGCCCACCCTAGTACTCCTCCTTCCCAAACACAAGTCATCGACATGCAAGTCACTCGTTTGGGAAAAAATCTCATAAGCGAATGTTTGAGTTTATGATTGTTCAGGATCTGTCTGCCCTTACCTGATAAGGCTCACTAACGATTTTTCTTTTTTTCAGGGAGAGAGAGAACGAGAGAGAGAGAGAGAGAGAGAGAGAGAGAGAGAGAGAGAGAGAGAGAGAGAGAGAGAGAGAGAGAGAGAGAGAGAGAGAGAGAGAGAGAGAGAGAGAGAGAGAGAGAGAGAGAGAGAGAGAGAGAGAACACGAGAGAGAGAGAGAGAGAGAGAGAGAGAGAGAGAGAGAGAGAGAGAGAGAGAGAGAGAGAGAGAGAGAGAGAGAGAGAGAGAGAGAGAGAGAGAGAGAGAGAGAGACAGATAGATAGATAGATAGATAGATAGATAGAGAGAGAGTGAGAGAGAGAGATGGAGAGAGAGAGATGGAGAGAGTTAGAGAGAGAGAGAGACAGATAGATGAATAAATGTATAAATAAATGGATAGACAGAGATAGAAATAGATAGACAGATAGATATATAAAGAAAGAGAGAGAGAGAGAGAGAGAGAGAGAGAGAGAGAGAGAGAGAGAGAGAGAGAGAGAGAGAGAGAGAGAGAGAGAGAGAGAGAGAGAGAGATGGATAAATATATAGATATGGATAGATAAAGATATAGATATAGATAGACAGACAGACAGATAGATAGATAGATAGATAGATAGAGAGAGAGAGAGAAAGAGAGAGATGGAGAGAGTTAGAGAGAGAGACAGATAGATGAATAAATGTATAAATAAATGGATAGACAGAGATAGAAATAGATAGACAGATATATATATATAAAGAAACAGAGAGAGAGAGAGAGAGAGAGAGAGAGAGAGAGAGAGAGAGAGAGAGAGAGAGAGAGAGAGAGAGAGAGAGAGAGAGAGAGAGATGGAGAGAGTTAGAGAGAGAGAGAGACAGATAGATGGATAAATGTATAAATAAATGGATAGACAGAGATAGAAATAGATAGATAGATAGATAAAGAGAGAGAGAGAGAGAGAGAGAGAGAGAGAGAGAGAGAGAGAGAGAGTGCGGAAGGAACTAGGTCAGAGAAGAGA
>BOPN01000067.1:508860-511360 GCA_017312705.2 Penaeus japonicus
TTGTAGCCAATTCCTTCCTTCTGGCGCCACTCTCTTCCTCTCCCCGTGCCTCCTTCTCTCCCTCCTCTTCCTTCTTCTCTTTCTCTCCTTATATACATTCTCCGTCTCCTTCCCTACCTCCTTTCGCACCTTTCTCCTACTCCTTTTTCTTCACTTCCACATCCATCTCCTCCTCTTCCTTCTTCTTCTTCTTCTTCTTTTTCTTCTTCTTCCTCCTCCCCTTTTTCCTACCTTCCTTCATTTTTCAACCTCCCCCTTCTCCTCCACCTCCACCTCCACCTCCACCTCCCCCTCCACCTCCACCTCTACCTCCTCCTCTACCTCCCCCTCCTCCTCCTCTTCTACCTCCCCTTCCTCCTCCTCCTCCTCCTCCTCCTCCCCTTAATCACACCCCCGATCCCGCCAGCCCTCAGTATGACGTCATCAATACTGCTGCCTCACCTTCAGCGTGACAAATAGCCGCCGGAAAGGTACTGACCGAGCTGCCAACAATATTTCTTGGGTCGATGTATCTACATTATGGATGTATTATTTTATGGCTCTTACAAACATTCTCATACCACAGAAAAAAATACCCGGGGCCAGGGTCAATATAGCACCGGGGATCAATATAGCGAACTTTGCGAACAAGGTAAATCTGCAGTGCGGTATACTAGTGAGTTCATCTTTGTGTCGTGGGCGGCGTCTCACGTGCGCCGCTCCGTGCACACGAATGCACGGAATCGGATGCAGGGATTGAAATTGAGATATAAGGAGTCGAGGACTTGCAGGAGAGGGAGAGAGGGACAGGGAGGGAGATGGGGACGGGGAAGGAGAGGGGAGGGGGGGGCAGAGAGGGACACGCGGGGAGCAGCATAGGGTGAGAGAGGGAGGAGGGGAGGGAGAGTGGTAGGGAAGGAGAGAGAGAGAGAGAGAGAGAGAGAGAGAGAGAGAGAGAGAGAGAGAGAGAGAGAGAGAGACTTGAGGGACAGACATACATAGTGAGATACGGCAACAGATAGACACGTTTCAGCTGCGAAATAGATGAAGGCAACAACGTAAAGGCAGCAACCCCCCTCCACCCATCCATAAGACGGCGACACTCGAGAGGAAAGACAAGCCGCGGGCCAGACCTTCCCCTCGAGCAATGACCTTCAACCTCCGCCGTCGTCCCTGGGTCAACATAGCAACCAGGCTCCTTGCAATCCACGCGCCAATATCCTCGCGCACACACCTACACACACACACACACACATACACATACACATACACACGCACGCACGCCTTTTTAACGCTTACAGCAAGGAGACTGAGGAGGAGGTACCACGCCCGTCACGGATCTCGGGAGAAAAGGCCTTTCCCTCCTGAAGGAAACCAGAGCGGACATTATCGCACAGCCCATCCGGTTAAGGAACAGCGGACGCGGTAGGAGCAGCAGAAACAGCAGATGCAAAAGAGATTCCGGATATGGAACGGAATGGGTGGGGTAGGATATGTGTGTGTATATAATATATATATATATATATATATATATATATATATATATATATATATATATATATATATATATATATATATATATATATATATATATATATATATATATATACATATATATATATATATATATATATATATATATATATACACATATATATATATATACATATACATACATACATACATATATATATACATATACATACATACATACATATATATATATATATATATATATATATATGTATACACATACATATGTGTGTGTGTGTGTGTGTATACATACATATATATATATATATATATATATATATATATATATATATATATACACTGTATATACATATACACACGAATAAGTAGACATATGAATGATTTTTCATCCGTTTTTCGTATGCTGCAGAAATAAAGATCCTAGTAACGTTTTATAAATCGGCAACAGAAAGATTTCACTCGAAAATAACAGTCTGTTGTCCCGTTAAACTGGAAGGAACATGAACCCTTGAAACTGAAGACTGATACCATTTCCATCACTGCCAGTGAGGTAAACCTTGGACTCACCGCTCACCACTCACCTCATCACTCGCAAATATGAATAGAAGAGGAAGAAGAAGAAAGGGAAGACGAAGGAGGTGGAGGAGCAGGAAGAAGGAGAGGAGGAGGAAGAGAAAAGAAGAAGATTGATGATAATGATGGAGAAGAAGAAAAGAAGTAGAGGAGGAGGAGGAACAGTATGAATAAAATACATGAAGAAAAAGATGATGATGATTGATAATGAGGAAGGAGAAGAGAAAAATGATAATAAGGTGAGGAAGAAGGATCGAACCAGGAGATAAGGAAGAAGAAGAATGAGGAGAATAAAATACTAAGACGCAGAAAGCGAAGAAGAAACTAAATGGCATAGCTCCCACCCCACCTCCACCCCCTCCCCACGGCGTCCTGACGACTGACGAACCTCGAAAAATGCTTTTCAAGATCGAGAGATTGTTGCCATGAAATGCCTGACACATCACCTTCCTCT
>BOPN01000067.1:518860-521360 GCA_017312705.2 Penaeus japonicus
GCGCATAGAAGAAGACAAATAAACACATAGAAGAAAGCCGATAGGCGCAGAGAAGGAAGCCGATAGACGAATAGAAGGAAACCGATAGCCACTTATAGAATGAAGCCGATAGACGCATAGAAAAAGACGGATAGACACATAGACAGCTAGAAGAAGCGTATTAGAATTCAAACAAAAAGCGAGGTAAGATCGACGGGACGATAAAAGCTGTAGGATCATCGCAGCAGAGAGAGCAAATTTCTATTGTCTTCGCGATGGCATCTGCAACCAGCGGTGACTGTACTGTGCAGCTGTCGGTATGCTGCTTAGGTGTTTACAATAGTTTTTCAGTGTCATATTGTTTTTATATTGTTTTGCAATAGGTCATCATCATTATCATCATCGTCGTAATCATCACCAGGGAAGGGGTTGAAAGAGAAAGAGAAAGAGAAAGAGAAAGAGAGAGAGAGAGAGAGAGAGAGAGAGAGAGAGAGAGAGAGAGAGAGAGAGAGAGAGAGAGAGAGTTCACACCTTCTCCCTATTTCCTCCACCTCTCTTCCCCTCCCCTTTCTCCCCTCCCGAGAGAGAGAGAGAGAGAGAGAGAGAGAGAGAGAGAGAGAGAGAGAGAGAGAGAGAGAGAGAGAGAGAGAGAGAGAGAGAGAGTGTGTGTGTGTGTGTAAGAGGTACTCACAAAAGGTTTTTTTGAAGCCCAAGTCTGGTGTTCTTGATTCCTTTATTGGGTGGCAACGGCACAGGTGAAATAGAAATAATTTTACTGGTAGCGATGGCTTCGGATGTCTTCTGTTCTCTGTTGGGTGCGTGTCTCGTGGACGAGGCGGGGGAGTGAGGAGTGAGAATGGTGACCACGTGGTATGTATGGTATGTCTTATGTCTCCACGTGGCTTCCACGTGGTCTCACACACACACACACACACACACAGAGAGAGAGAGAGAGAGAGAGAGAGAGAGAGAGAGAGAGAGAGAGAGAGAGAGAGAGAGAGAGAGAGAGAGAGAGAGAGAGAGAGAGAGAGAGAGAGAGAGAGAGAGAGAGAGAGAGAGAGAGAGAGAGAGAGAGAGAAAGATAGATAGATAGATAGATAGATAGAGAGAGAGAGAGAGAGAGAGAGAGAGAGAGAGAGAGAGAGAGAGAGAGAGAGAGAGAGAGAGAGAGAGAGAGAGAGAACGAAAGAGAGAGAGAGAAAGAAAGATAGATAGATAGAGAGATATAGATAGATAGATAGATAGATAGATAGATAGATAGAGAGAGAGAGAGAGAGATAGAGAGAGAGAGAGAAAGAGCGAGAGAGTAAAATAGAAAGATTGCGAAAAAGTACGAATGAAATGTGAATGCGCTGGCGTATGAGGAGAGAGTGAAGGACAAAGGGGGGGGGGCATGGGGGAGGAAGGGTGAGAGACGTGAGAGGTGAGCGTGGGTGGTAAGGAAGTGTGGCGGATTGGGGGGGTAGGGGGGGGAGGGGGAGGGGGCGACGAGAGTGAGCGGGGAGAGGTTGAGAGCTCGAGGGAGGGGAGGGGTAGATGGGGGGGGGGGAGGGTTCTGTCGCAGTTATCTAAGGTCACTCATCCGGGGCTATGATTCATGACCGAAATATTTCATTTCTTTCGAATTTTTCTCTCGTAAATGAGTCGGGAATTCTCACCATTTTCCCTCTCTTCCTTTTCTATCTCTCGGATTGTTGCGAATTTCGAGATCCGGGCGACAGTCACGAGTTGGTTGCTGTTACGTGCAATTGCAACTCATAATACGCGGATATATCACACGACGTCCAAACACTGCAGCTGAGCGATATGGGAATTCGATTTCCTACGACGAAAAAAAAAAGAAAAAAGAAAACTGAAATGCTTCATACTTCTGTCTTTTTCGTATTTTCGCTTCGTCGTAGCGAAAGAAAACATTATTCCAGTTTAACAACTCTTATCACAACTCCCCTCTTCGCGCCTTCCTCTCTTCCTTTCGTTCTTCCTACTTTTATCAGCCTCTCTCTTTCCCTCTCCTTCGTCCCTTCCTTCCGGCGTCGACGTAATTCTTATTCATCCTTCCAGGATAATCTCGAGCAAATACCCGGGCCCTCGTTTGGATAACAGGTCGTTTCATTGAATTTTCAGGGAGGATGTGGAAAGATCTCGCTCACCTGAACGTCGAAGGGCTGGCACGTCTGGGGCAAGGGCAGGGGGAGAGGGCGGGGAAGTGCTTGGTGATGAAGATGATAGTAATGACAAAAATGATAAGGGTAATATTAAAGATGATGATGATGATGACAGTAATGATAATAATACTAATACTGATAATGATAATAAAAAATGAAGATGGATATATATATATATATATATATATATATATATATATATACATATATATAAATAAATAAATATATATATATATATATATATATATATATATATATATATATACACACATATATATATATATATATATATATATATATATATATATATATATATATATATATATATATATATATACACACACACATATATATAT
>BOPN01000067.1:523860-536360 GCA_017312705.2 Penaeus japonicus
CACTTTTTTTCTTTTTCTTCTTCATCTTCTACATCATCTTCTCCTACCACTACCTCTCCTACTTCTATCTTCTACCTTCGTCAGTTGTTCTCAACCAGACGGAAGTCAAAAGGGCTCTGCTTCAAAGCCTACAGGGTTATTGCCGTCGAAATGAAGACACAACAACTGATAAAAAGAGAAACCTATTCTAGTTATATGGCCTATATTTTGGGCAGGAGCGTAACGAAAGTCCAGAAAGGCAAGCGTCAAAAGAGAAGAAAGAGAGAAATGTGTAATAATGGCAACAATGTAGTGATGTATATTATATATCATATTTATCATCACTCTTTTATCTTTATATATGTCTATCTATACATACTTTATACATACATGTATATATATATGGCATGCATTATATATATATATATATATATATATATATATATGTGTGTGTGTGTGTGTGTGTGTGTGTGTGTGTGTGTGTGTGTGTGTATATGTATACACACACACACACACACACACACATATATATATGTATATATATATATATATGATGATGATAATGCTGATAATAGGCGTGAAAATACAATCAATGCAGGTGATATGAGTGATAAAAATATTATAGAAAGATACAAACAAAGAAGCAGATAGAAAAAAAAAGGAGAAAAAGAAGAGGAGGAAAAAAAGAAGAAAACAAAAGCAAAAACAAAAGACAAAAACGAAAAGGTGGAATGATAATAAAGAGACGAAAATCCTTGCACCCGAAGCTCCCTCATCTATTACCGAAACAGCTGCTCTTCACAAAGAATAACCTTTTCAAAAGCAAACGATGTTAATTATTGGAGGAGAGAATATATATTCAGTTTGTATATACGGACTCGGGAGATAAAACGAGAAAGAGTGAGTATGTGTGTGGGTGGCTGAATTGGTGTAGATATAGAAAGAGATTGAGAGAGAGAGAGAAAAAGAGACTCAGTTAACATTTTTGGCGGCCGCAGCAGGTCTTCTCACCGAAATCTTTGCTCGTTGGCGGAGTTAATTCGGCATTCGTTTACGCAAAGTGCATTCTTGCAAAAAGCCCTCCAGGAATGTGAATGCGAAAAAATTCCCTATATTGCACATTCAAATGACTATATTGCAAGAGGAATGCGGCGCTGAAATCTGGTGATGTTAGCTTACCGCCTCGCTTTTCATGCTCTTTCGTTTACACACGCTGGCATAGGCCTTCCCCCGTTGGTGATTACACCCTTTATCAGCGATTGCTCGTGCTCTCTTTCGCTCTCTCACTCCTCGCTCTGTCTCGTTGTCTGTCCATCTGTCTGTTTCGCTGCGTGACTGTTGCTCATAATCTCTTTAACTGAGTCTCTGTTACTCTGTTACTCTATGTTACTTACTTTCTCTCTCTCTCTCTCAATGTCTCCCTATCTATCTCTATATCTATCTCTATCCCTCTCTGTCTACCTCTCACTCTTCCCCCCCCCCCTCTATCTTTACTTCTTTCCTCCCCTCTCTTTCTCCCTCTGTATCTCCCTCCCCCCTCTTTTTTCTTCTCTCGCCCACGGAAGCACAGACAGACAGACAGACAGTAGGGAAATACTGAGGTAGATTGTAAAGAGAGATCTATGACAAATATTACAGTCTGAGCAGAGAAACGGCTGCTCGTAATTCGCACACTTTCTAGCCCTACGCGAGTGACTTACCAGTGACTGACCATGAACGAATGAAGATGGACGAGAAATGAACGTTTCGTATGAGGCGTATCAATCTCACATGACAGAAGACTTTGAACACCCGATAATTTTTTTTCCCAATAGAAAGCTAGAGAATTAGACAGCGACAGAGACAGACAGAGAAAGCTAAGAGAAAGAGTATGTGTAAGCGTATGCATGCGTAGTGTCCATTGATGGCCGGGTCATCCCTCCGCACTGACAGCGGATTAAGGAGATCGACTTGGCATCCCTGAGCTTTGCGTTTAAGATCCTTGCATCTCTGATCTCCCTCTGGTGTACTTGTCTGTTTGCCTGGTCTCCTTCGCCTTCCCCGTTTGTGTTTTATGCTGTGTATCCTCGCTCGCTTGCTTGTCTGCCGGTCTTCCTGTCTTGGCCACTTGCCATCGTTGTATATATACGGTCCTAGAATCTCGCATTCTCATTCGAACGCCATTATGACTGTGATTTGTATAATGCATTTATGCACGAGGTGCACATACCAGCCACTAATAATCCATAAAAAATGAACGAAAAGATTAACGAACTATATTTCTTCTCACAACCAACTCTCCTTAATCACTCCAGCCGTTGCGGAGACGCCGTTTCTCTCTCCTTTTCCGGTATTCCCTTTGTTCTCCTTCGCCCAACTTTCCGCCTTGAAATATCTCCCTCTCTGTCTCTTTCTCAGTCAAAAGGCTTCAGTGTGTCTTCGGGAGACGCTAGCAATTGAATGATTCCCTGAAAATCTTATCCAGAGGCGAATGAATTTCGTAACAGCTTCGCCTCGCCTTCTCTCTTGTTTCCTTTCTTCTCATTTATCCGACCTGTTTTCGCTTCCCCCTTTTCACCCCTTTACTCACTCTGACGAACCTTCCTTCATTGCTAGTCGTGTCTTCTTCCCCACTCTAATCAGTTCGTTTGCTGTTCTTCACATCCCAATCATCATTACCGTTATTATTATCTTTGTTCTTGAAGGGGAACCTAATGTTTCTTTGCCAATCTCCCTTCGCGTCCCTCTGCATCGGCTGCCTCTACTCCGTCTCCCTCTTTGTCGTCTTCTTCTCCTCCTCCGTTTGTGTTGTCGTCCTCTCCTCCGCCACCGTCTGCACCTGCCCTCCGCCCTCCGCCCTCCGCCCTCCGCCCTCCGCCCTCCGCCCTCCGCCCTCTGCACCCTTTAAACCGTCCTCCCATGGGACCCCCTCGCAAGGTTTATCGTGATGGAAATGACACCCGTGTATTAACAAACAGCCCTTGAGATGCACACACAGAGGGAGGATTTAAGATATGCTGATGCAGCTTCGCCTTGAGCACGTGTATGCAAATATGAAACATGAGCTACTAATGTCATCGCGGAAGGATCATTTGGTTGGACATAAATTGTTCATCATTATTTTTAGAAACAACAGAAATCACCGATCAATGTCCCTTTTCATTCACGGGATAGTTCTCTTTTTTTATATTAAGCAAATATAGAATACCAAGATATAGATAAAAACATAACCAAATTCCATATTCATTACAAACTTTAGAATTGAATTAGCTCTGCACACTTGTCGTCTTGGATATCCATGCCTTGAATTATTCAATGTGGGTCAAACAAGCATATATGTCTTCTTGTATCAAATCTCAAGGCACATGAGACAACGCACGTGCCTGTCAATAGCTAGTCGACGCTCGCTCCAAGACGAACCAAAAACGTCGCAACTCGTATTATTTGCTATGTTTATTGAACTTATGGCCATAAAACTATCAAATGTGTCTTATATGTTTTACAGTATTGTAAAATACCTAGAGTTGAAGGGAAAGGAAAAGAAAAAGCTTTTCCATTTTTTTATTTAAACTATTTCTTTCTAACTTTTTTTCTACTTCACTTTTTTAACGAGTTTATTTTACGAAGGCACTTTTACTCATATGTTGGCCATTAACAGTCTTTTTGTCTCTGTGTTGATAGAATCCCCGCGAACGAAGAAAGAGCAAAGGCAGTTAAATTTAGGAATGACACACGAACCAGCGACGGTGAGTTTGAATAACGGAGCAGCTCCGCCATGACACTTAAGGCGTCATGTCATCAGTTATCTTAAGCGTGTAACATTCAACCTGGCATATTTCCGGAGTGATTACGTTGACTCTTATTATTTTTTTATTTTTCCTTATAGATGGCTAATACATTCTCTGGTAGAGGAATTCTGAAATGTTTTTAAAGTACGACCGGCATTAAAACTTAAAACATTAAAAATCCCGTGGTTTCCCAAATAGAAATGGAAATATCCTTTATGGAAGAGCTTTACACACATACACACATATGTATGTATACATATACACGTATGTATTTATGCAAGTATGTGTATACGTATGTATGTGAAATGCGGTTATTCTCTTTTCGCGTTCGACAATTCCGCCACCACATCTGGTGTATAGTTTCAAATTGGCGGAACAAGACAACAATTGTCTAAGCTATTACTACACTGACAGAAGGTTTACAGAAGACTGTAAACTCAGGGGCAAACGGGCAACTGAGGCCGTAAACTTTGCGCTGTGCCCGCGGCCAGCTGGTCCCCCCGGCGGCATCTTTCCGGCCGCGTCCTGTCACCTGCCAGAGGAATGCATACGCCACCTTATCTACCAGAGCCACACACTTATTGATAAAGATACAGTTACTCACATGCAAACGTAAGCGCGCTCACAGATTATGCATGCACGACCGATCACACACACACACACACACACACACACACACACAAACACACACATACACAAACACTCACACACACACACAAACACACACATACACAAACACTCACTCACACACACACACACACACACAGAAACACACACATACACAAACACACACACACATACTCACACACACACACACACACACACACACACACACACACACACACACACACACACACACACACACACACACACACACACACACACACACACACACACACGCCTTCTACACCCACGCCTCTATGAATAGGAGGAACTCAGTGTGGCAACTTAATTGGACACCAGTGGAGCTGCTCTCATTTGACCACCGTACTAATTGCTCGAGAGGAGAGGAGGAGGGAGGAGAAAGGCGGACAGAAGAAGGGAAGCGAAGGAGTCCGTCAACAGAACCACGACGATCGCGCGTCAAGTCACCAGACATTCGGTTCGCAACTGTCTCGTTTATCCTCCGCACCGGCGACTCAGAACCGTTTGATATTTGCCTCGCGGGCGGGTCTTCCAGCACAGCCGCTGCCAGGAGAAGCGTCCCAGGCCATGTCGCGGAACCGGCTCCTTTCATCGCCTATCCTTCATCTGCATTGATTGGTTCGGTGATCCGCGGTTCATCTCCGTAACGCGCCGCCCGCTGCGGGAGAACGTGACCAATCCAAAGGCGGATCTTGCGCTGGCATACGCACCTTTGGGCAAACACTTGCCGATATTGATTTGCGTCGCGGCATCGCATCTAAATGCCTTTTGACAGGGATGCAAAATAATTAATCTGCCATGAACACAAACACGCAATCGCCTGCACTTACTGCATGCATACTGCATGTGTGTTTGTGTGTGTGTGTGTGTGTGGGGGGGGGGTCTATGCACCCACATGCATAGACATAATATATCGAATCCGACTGCATAAACACGATCTTCATTCGCACGTATATTCTCTTACACATTACGGACTGAAAGCTGGCATCTCGATGTGAATAACTCAGCGTCTACACTTCTTATAACTGGCACGAGGTCGCATGATGTGCATCGCTTTTCATGCAAGCAAGGTCGAGGCTGCTTGCAAAAATTGTGACACGGCTAAGGCTGGAAGAAACAGCATCATCGTAAACACAAACGAGAGCCAATTTATTTCTGAAGGTTTAGAACGATAGTTCCCGATCGTTGTTCTTATCCTGTGACAACACATTCAAGAAAACACACATACACACACACACACACACACTGGCGACTGACAGGCAATAATCAGCCGTGAAGGTCGAGAGTAAAATCGCAGCGCAGAGCTGGACGGACGGTGTGGTCAGTCGACGGGGCCAAGACGAAGCGAGGAAGGAGAGGTCATGAGGTCATGAGGCTTTGCGTGCGAAGGAGGTAAATCGGGGCACGCCAACCTCCCGCCTGGTTCATCATCGTTACCATAACCTCCCCGGCCATCATCCACACTATTTTGCACAATATTACGGCCGGGAACAACGGCGCAGGAGAGAGAGAGAGAGAGAGAGAGAGAGAGAGAGAGAGAGAGAGAGAGAGAGAGAAGAGCGAGGGGGAAGAAAGAATATCCTAAAATGCATCGGGCCAAGTTTACACAAGAAAATGACGATCAATGCATACACAAACATCCGGCATACGGGTTTGCTCGGCGTCTCCTCGCCTGCATGCAAAGGCGCCACAGACAAGAAAGAAGAGTGGACTGTAGGCCCCGCTGGCAAGTGGGCGGGTGTGGGCAGAAGTGTGTGGGTAGGGCACGGGTGTGGACACGAGGAGAGGGTGTCGGTTGAAGGACCTAGATTTGGGTAGAAGGAGGTAAGTATTGGCAAGAGGTAAGTGTGGGCAAGAGTTGGTGTTAGCTGCAAGAACTGGGTGTGGGCAGATGATGAATGTTGGCCAAAGATCCTGGCTGTGGGCGAGAGAGAGTGTGAGCAAAAGGGTTTGATGTCAACTGAGTGAGTGTAGACATGGAAGCATGGATGAATGTTGGCTCAAAGACATGGGAGTGAGTAGGAGGAGGTGGGCGTGATCAGGAGTTGGGCAAGATTAGGAGGATGTGGGTGTAAACAGAATGAGGTGGGCGTGAACAGGAGGAGGTGGGCGTGACCAGGAAGATGTGGGTGTGAACAGAATGAGGTGGACATGAGCAGGAGGAGGTGAGTGTGAACAGAATGACGTGGGCGTGAGCAAGAGGAGACGGGTGTGAGCATAATGAGGTAGGCGTGAGCGGGAGGGAAGAGCAGTGTGACATACGGCCGTTGTCACCAAGGTCATAAAGCAGGCAAAACCACGATGGAAAACCGCGTTGCGAGTCTATCGTCTCGGTGGATCACGGAGGTGTATGGAGCCGAGGATCCTCAATGCCCTCTCCGTATCACATCGAAAGGAGCTTCACTACAGACTCAGGAATAAATAACAATAAGCTCGACAAGGTACACAGACACTGCATTAGCGGTCCGGGGACAGCCGAGCAGAGTGCATGACGGAAGCATTATTAGAACATGGCAGTTTGGAGATGATGGCTGCCAGGGAACAGACTGGGAAGGACGGAGGAGGAAGACGAGAAGAAGGAAATGAGAATCGTAATTCGAATCCGCTGCCAAATAACGTGCCATGATGACTGCTCATAAAAATGTCTTGATTTAAGCACACGATTTTTTTTCAGTATTAGATGCATATTTCAGATTTTCTGTGTTTAGTTATTACAGGGGCGTTATATTTTTTCAGGAGTCAAAGGATACTGACACCAACGACCCTTTCAGTGTGAAGAAAAAAAGGAAATTCATAACCGTAGTAATCATTTTAATTAAATTCTAAGGAAGAGCTTAAATGATACAGGACACTAATCAGTGTATTAATATGACCTATTTTGCTGATGATGTACGATGAAGATTATGAGTAAATCATTACGATCCGTGATTTAAGAATCGTAAATGTTCAGACGTGGAGCCCCGCCAAGACACCACCAAGACTTCTCACGCTGAACTCGCTTAGAACTACCCACTCAGATCACCACAGCCCTTCCGAACGAGCTGTGTGGTAGTTACTACGATTGCGATTTGAATTCGCCTTTATGGCAATGACTCTTAAGAGCGAAGAACTTTATTCTAAATTGACGTGACTGTGGAGAGAGCATCCACGACTGGTAGCTATTTATCCTCGTTAGCAAATACTATTGCACAAAGGGGTAACACCTAACCAACGAGTGAACTTTCTTTTCTCTGGTATGTCACTCTTTCGTAACCTAGTTGGTGTAACTCAACATTTGTGGCTAAACTTTTCATTGTTCTGTATAAACAAAGTACCACTGTAATTAAAGTGATTGCACCAGCCACTGACAGAAAGGGAGGGGGAGTCAGAGAAAGAGAGAGAGAGGGGGGTGGGAGGAGAGAGAGAGAGAGAGAGAGAGAGAGAGAGAGAGAGAGAGAGAGAGAGAGAGAGAGAGAGAGAGAGAGAGAGAGAGAGAGAGAGAGAGAGAGAGAGAGAGAGAGAGAGAGAGAGAGAGAGAGAGAGAGAGAGAGAGAGAGAGAGAGAGAGAGAGAGAGAGAGAGAGAGAAAAGGGGGAGTAGAGAGAGAGAGAGAGAGAGAGAGGGTGAAGGAGGAAGACACACAGAAAGAGAGAGAGAGAGAGAGAGAGAGAGAGAGAGAGAGAGAGAGAGAGAGAGAGAGAGAGAGAGAGAGAGAAGTATTCACCTCCGAAAACCAAAGGAAATATAGTCCCCGGCTCACACGGCCATGACCTTTGCAAATGCCTCAACACGGAAGAAAAGGCAGATGCAAATCGTAATGAAGCTGCCAAGGAGTGAGCTGTCTGACATGTGTCTATCAGCCTCAGGTCAGAGGGAGAGGCCAAGGAACGCAGTTACGTAACGAACCGGTAGGTGGAATATGGCATCGCGTAACCTAGAAACTTAGTAGAGTTTGTCGGCATCCTACGAAGAACACAAAGGATGCATCTGTTGCTCTTTGGATTTACAGAATATCTGCAAGAGGTCAGACCTTACAGAATGTGTGTGTTGCGTTTGTTTGTTTGTTGAGAATTTAAAGGCGAGGGAATGAGAGAGTAGCACTATGAAAATAGAGAGAGTGAAAGAGAGAGATAGATAGATAGACAATGAGTGAACGAACAACAGAGAGAAAGATTGAGAGAGAGAGAGAAAGAGAAGAGAGAAGAGAGGAGAGAGAGAGAGAGAGAGAGAGAGAGAGAGAGAGAGAGAGAGAGAGAGAGAGAGAGAGAGAGAGAGAGAGAGAGAGAGAGAGAGAGAGAGAGAGAGAGAGAGAGAGAGAGAGAGAGAGAGAGAGAGAGAGAGAGAGAGAGAGAGAGAGAGAGAGAGAGAGAGAGAGAGAGAGAGAGAGAGAGAGAGAGAGAGAGAGAGAGAGAGAGAGAGAGAGAGAGAGAGAGAGAGAGAGAGAGAGAGAGAGAGAGAGAGAGAGGAAAAAAAAGAAGAAGAAGAGGTAGATAGATAGGTAGATTGACAGAGATAGATAGATAGAAGAGAGAGAGAGAGAGAGAGATACAAAGATAGAGATACAGAGAAGAGTAGAAGGTATATAGCTGTCAAAGTTGGACAGTATAAATTTACATTATGCAACAGCATTATATCATTAATCAAAACAGCAACAGCCATTGACATTGGACTTCCTGATTATCATGGCATCAAGTAATCGTAACTGACGTATTTAATACAAATGTTTAAACTGATATGTAAATGCAATAGACTAGACTAATCATCTCTTATGATTATTAACATATCCTATGCACCATCATCGGAATTATAAACCATCATCATTATCATTAGATTAATGATAATGATTATGATAATGGTGATAATAAGAATCAATGATGATACTAAAGATACTGATGATAACATTTAAACCAATGTTGCTGCTGATAAAATGATAACTATAGAAATAATAATAATGATAATGATGATAATAATAATAATAATGACAATAATAATAATAACAATAATAATAATAATGATGATGATAACAGCAATGACAACAACTACTGTAATAATAATAATGATAAAAATAACAAAAATAACGATAATTATAATAACATCAACAATAAGTTATAATAATAATAGTAATAATTATTATAATTATAATATGATGATGATGATAAAACTATAATAATAATGCTAACAACAAAAGCAATAATGGCAATAGTAGTAACAACAACCATGATAATAACACTACTTCAAATAAGAACAGCAACAATAATAATAACTATACTACTGCTAATAACAATATTACTAAAACCAACAATCAGACCAGATAAATAGGATATACCATTTATAGAAAAAAACAACAACCTGGAATCGAAAAGCAATTTCAAATACCATCAGTGGAACTTTTTCGCGCATAAAGATTAAAGTGCTCGGCGTGAGCGATTTATACAACGAGAAGACCTTAAACGCTAAAGAACATTGTCAAAGAATTTCCTCCTGTCTGGCTGCTGATGACCTGTTCCTTCCGTTATGTTTGAGTAGATGTGATGCTCACTCTCGATCATCCTCTAAGAAGTTGATATTCAGTGAGGATCTTAGCCTTATTGTAAGGCATCTTAAGTGTTTTAAAACTTTGGGGATGGAGAAAGGGCATTTTAAGATACTCATCCTTGCTATACGTTAATTACGAGTTAGGAATACTGAATGATAGACGTCAATTCAAAATATTCATTCCAAAAGGTATTTCATTTGGTAATCTAATTAGACTTATCACCTGCTTTTCTACCTCCCTGGCATCTCAGAGCAATATTAGAGCTTTGTGTCTGTAATATCTCCCTATTTCTCTAGCTGAAAAAGAGTGCCTACTTGTTCCTTGTTCTCTGTATGACCACGAAGGTCTAAGGCGTAATCCCGAACACCTAATCTAACACAAACTAACATCAAGAGTAAAAGGGGAAAATTTGTCTTTGAGTTAGACCCAAAATTGAAAAAAAAAACAGCATATGCCTATTCGGAGGTAAGGACGGAAGCAATCGGAAACAGGGATAAAACCGTTCAGCTTTTCGAAATTTCTAGATTCAAATTCATCTGTGAAAGGAAAGCGACCTTTGGAAATACCCAACAGTTATCTGCACAATAATGTTTTCCAGTGTCATACTAGATCAGGCATTCCGGACCGAATTATTCAATGGCACTGGAGGATATTGGGCCACAAGACGCATTCCTTGCGATTCGGTAACACTGTCGCTGGTATTGTTTTACAGCCTGATATTGCTGTTTTCTCCCTTTGTTCTTTCCATTTCACGGGTTCAATTTTATACCTCTATTCCCCTTCCCTCTCTTTTTCCGTTGTTTCCCTCTTCGTCCTTCACGTCCCTTGATTTTGTCTCCCTTCTCATCCCTCTTTGAATTCCTCCTCATCCTCACTTGCTCATCTCTCCCCCTTCTTCTCCTTCTCCCACTCTTCCTTCTAGTATTTTCCCTCCATCTACTTTCTTCATTCAGTCTGTACCGCCTCGTCGTCTCGCACTTTTTTTCTTTCCTTTTTATTATCATGACAGGGGCTTCCTTATCTTCTCGTGATCATCACATCGTCAAATATGACTGAATCCTTAGTAGTATCCATCCACTCTGCTCGAAGGCGTGGTGGTGGTGGGGGTGGTGGTGGGGGTGGTGGTGGGGGTGGGGAGAATACGGATGGGGTGAAATGATGGATATAGCAGTGGGGAATCATAGAGCTTTTCTCCATGCCATTTTTATCCTTCTTCCCCTCACTCTCTCACACACACACACATATATAGGTTTATCCATACACCTTTATCTACGAGACTAAAGTAACTGATATATGTGTAAAAGGCCGTTAGTCTAGTGAATTATGTGACAAAATATTTTTATATCAAATGTTTTACTTGATTATCTCTGTTCTGCTGAAATATGAAAAGGAAAAGACAGAGGGTAACAAGAAGGAAGGGGAAGAGGGTGGATAAGAGGGGGGTGAAAATGAAGAAAACGAAGAAAAAAATTCAAAAGATGGAACGAGAAGAATAGAAGTAAAAAATAGAAAGAACTGTATTATGAAAGGAAGAGATGTCTTCCATTCTGTCGTCTTCCATTCCCTTTTGTGAGATCCAGCTTTCAATCCAACTCTTTCTCTTGGCCAGACTTTTGGCTACAAATTCCGATCATTCTATCTCATCAACTTTCAAGCATCTTCTAATCACTGGCATCTTCCTTTATTATTTTTTTAAAACCAATATGCCTAACTCCATTCCTATATATTGTATGTATATATATGTATATTTATGTATATATATATATATATATATATATATATATATATATATATATATATATATATATATATATATATATATATATATATATATGCACCGTGTATTAAGAGAAACCAATCTCTACTTCAACGCTTCGGCGTTCACACTGCAGGGACTGTATGACATCGAGTGCCTCTAAATCCTCAAAATTCGCAATCCTGGAGCAGTAAAAAACGTTTGTTATTGATAATGTCCTTGTAAATGTAAATGCAGTTGTCATTAATATTGTTCTTATCGTTTCAATTCTTATTCTTATTAATATTGATATTATTTCATTATTATCATTATTATCATTACTATTATCATTATAATGCTGTTACTATTATTGTTATCATTATTATAGAATACCTTTTTTCCCATAGATTTCTGTTTAGCCTCTAACGACCTTATTGTAATGTTTATCAGTTTCATATGAATCTTTATTAGAAATATGTTTGATAATGATACTAACATGTTATTTTTTCCAAGGGGCGAGACAGAGATGCGTACATTTAGCAAATAAGGGAATTAGCATGTAAAGTAGTCTGTTTTATGTTTCCGCTGTGTCATTAAAGTCTAATCGGTGCATTTAATGCATAATGTATGGTTCCAACTTGAATGTTTTATCACTAGATTATAGCTGGTTGCAAGAAGACTGATTACTCTGCAGTGCTCAATTAGACGGGTTTATGTCGAATACGTATATAATGCATATTTCTTTCGTGGTATCAGATTTCGAGATGATATGGGGTGATGTCCTGTTATGTGTCCGCTGTGTTCGTTTCATGATTGGAAAGTCTTTTCCCTTTCAAAAAGGAAGAAGAAATAGGTGATTC
>BOPN01000067.1:546360-548860 GCA_017312705.2 Penaeus japonicus
TGTGTGTATATATATATGTGTGTGTATATATATATATATATATATATATATATATATATATATATACACATACATATACTGTACATATATACAGACGTATACATGTGAGTGGAAACATACCTATATATAATATATATATATATATATATATATATATATATATATATATATATATATATATATACATATATACATATATATGTATATATATAAATATATATATATATATATACATATATATAAATATATATACATATATATATATACATATATATGTATGTATAAATATATATATATATATATATATATATATATATATATATATATATATATATATATATATATATAATAGATATATTGAGAGAGAGATACATCTTACACCTTTCCCATGAACAGCCCTGATCGCTGGCGCCCCTAATGTCTGTTCTAACTGCACAGCCACATATCACAGCTAAAGATTACTTGAACTCTGCAGTTAAAAGAAACGGTTATTCTCTGTAAAACCCTTGATATGTGGCAACTGACATCTTTAGCGCAGATAAGAATATTCCACTACAGTTAGAAAGGGCAAAGTTGATGTTAACATCGCAACTAACGCACGCACCTTTACGTTCGTGATTACCTTTCGTCATATCAACGTGTCACCAGAATCAAGCATGTTATCATCCTCATTATCTTCTTTACGGGTTTCACAACACCTGAGGCAAGATCACAGACAACCAAGGTTCATCGTTCAAAATATTGTCATTGTGTCGAATGCCTGATTAGTTCTGGTATTTTTTTTTTATCCTCATAATTTTGTTGTTGTTGTTATTGTTCGTTCTACCCCTTTTTTGTATATGGTCCGAACGCAAAAGAGAAATTAGACTGTACATAACCGTGAAAAGGAACATATTCTGCAGAAATTAAGTGAAATATTTGGATCCTCGTGTCTCTAGTTCTAATACTTCCCTTGAAGTATAAACTAGTCCCTTTCACTTTCATATATATTGTTTTTTTTTTTTTTTTTTTTTTTTTTTTTTATCTCTGTTGGTGATTTCCTTAATCTCATATCAAAATGAGGACTAAAAAGAAGAAAGACACAGCAAGGTAAAGGAAGTAAAGACCAAAAAGATTAAGTAGAGAAAAGGCAATAGTTATCAGTAATAGAAAAAAAAAAGGAAAATAGAAGAGATATCCGCCAATGAACATAAAACCACGAACAAAGCAAAATAAAGCGGAAACAAACATAGCCTACCCAGAAGAGCAACCACGGCAGCACCGCCACCAGCGAGACACGTCTTCCACTAATCCACAAACTCACCGATCCTCACACGATGGCATCCGCGCCGCCAATCGAGAGCGAGGCAAAAGCTGCCGCCCATGTCCAGCTTCGGCCAAGTTCTCACTAAACTCTGCGGACTGACAATCCCAGCCTCGCCGCCGGAGGAGTCCCTTTGACGGATTTACTCTAATCACGTCAGTCCAACTCTGACTTTAGGACTTAACTATCCCAATTTAACCTATTCCAACTTATCACTGGACGTCCCCCGGGGAAAGTTATTCAAACAGGACACATGGACATAATTGCACACACACACACACACACACACACACACACACACACACACACACACACACAGATATGTATAGATATAGATAGATAGATAGAGAGAGAGAGAGAGAGAGAATGCTAGTGTCCGGCTAATTCCATAATTAAAACCAACTCTAGTGTATGTAACAGATTCAAGATGCCACCAAGGGAAAGGGGAGACATTAGCGTTAACGAAACCATTAACTCAGTCCACAAAACCGTTAACGAGGCTGGCCGCGGAACCACACGTCTCGACTGTCCACGCCAGAGGGAATAAAGGTTTCAGCCAAACTTTCTTGCCGTGCTTTCTTTCTCTCTAATTCATTCTCTCTCTCTCTCTCTCTCTCTCTCTCTCTCTCTCTCTCTCTCTCCCATGTCTGACTACCGCTCTCACTCTCTGACATTCCCTTTCTCTCGTTTTCTGACGCTCTCTCTCTCGCCTTACCTATAATCATTATTCCCTCTAATTCGTTTTCTCTTAAAACACCTATCATTCACGATCTTTCTTTGGTTTTCGCTCCCACTCCTCATCTATGTCGGACTATTTTTATTTCTCTCTGATTCTACCATCTACCATAGTTGCTCTTTCTCACTGCTAGTCTCTTCTCATCTGCCCTTGTTTGACTCTCTGCCTTTCTCTAATCCTTCAATTCTACAAAACTGCTCTTTATCCTATTTTCATCATATGTGTCTCTTTTTTCTCTCTCCCAAACAAGAAAAAAAAATACCGTAAACAATCTTGTCAATGATGACATAAGAGATAGAACAAAATGCATAGAGGTTCTCCCAGTGCAACCTGTATCGTAGATAAGCGGTCTTCATGTTTGTCATGCTGCGGAGCTTCTAATTACAGCTTTCCGCCAAAACTCACATAATGGCTTAAACGTTTCTCTAACTATGGAAGAACGTTTACACTCGTTTTCCATT